>JAYMTH010002990.1:0-11584 GCA_036897465.1 Pelargonium australe | reverse complement strand
CCCCACGATCTTCCCCGAACAGATCTGGTTGCCATGTCGCTCTGCCGTGACCCCGATCCCATTTCTCTCACTCCGGCCATTCTTTCTCCTTCACCCGATGTCCACACTTCGTCCGCACACAAAACCGACCGCGAGCCCGTCGCCCCAAACCACTGTAACTCCGTCTCCACCAGTTTCCGGCGAGAACCGCCCCTGTGCACTACACTGCCAACTGAAAACACAAAACCTGGCCGCCGAAACACAGAACAACGCCAACTTCCAGCCGCCGCACTCACTTGAACTTCGACCCTACCAAATCCGGCGAAATCCGCCGCCGATCGCTGCCCTGATGACTGAAAAAATTAAACCCTAGGCGCAACACGTACGGAGCACGCAAGGAGCGAAAAAGTCCGCTGTGTACATTTGTACTTTTACTCTTTATTAGTTTTCAAGAAAGAAACAAATTACTACTCAATTTTTCTTAAAATAAATGTCGAGACACTCATTTAAAAAAAATAGCAGATATATATACCCGACTTGGTCGTTATAGTTATTCTCAGCCTCGAGTTTTGAGCATAGTAGATAGAACTGTGTGTCACAAGTGACACCATAAAATCAAGTTGTCAAATGAATTAATTACAGTATATATTATTGGAGCTCATTCGAAGTCAAATCATGGATAAGATTTTGATAGACTATCGAATTCGAAGCAAATATGCAGCCGACAGTAGTCTTATATATCATTACCAAACTTAAGAAAATAATAACAATAATTCTAGTCCATAGATGAATAATACCTTCTGGAAATAGTACTGCAGTTGCTTTCAAATTTCAATTCACCATCTGCAAAATGAAATTTTGAGATACATAATGTCAATTTTGGAAGAAAGACCAACTATTATCGGAACAATTGGCTTAGTCAACTTTGGAAGAAAGACCAACTGTTATCGGAACAATTGGTTTAATGTGTTTGCTCATTAAGAGGTTTCAGAAAAGTTTACGCATGCTTACGTAACAAAAATTTGGAAGAGGGAATGTGATGTTTCATTAGATATTTCACATTGTTTTAGGAAGGTTCGGCTGATACCCTTGCTTATATAAAAAAAATTGGAAAGGGGAATGTGATGTTTCATTAGGTATTTCACATTATTTCAAAATATAGTTCCAGACTAAAATGAGTGATGTGTAATTTTCTCTTCACATCGGTAGAAAATTGTTTCTTGATGATGTCATTTAACAATTAACGTGAAATTGTGATCCACTTAGTTCCTACTCGTATTTATTTGGTTTCTTTATGTTTGTATTCGTATCTTTTATTTACAAAAGAACGTACATGTTAGTGAAATTCAGTGTGTTACTATGAAATTCACCGATTGTATGAGAGTAAGTGAATCTAGCTTATTAGATTGTAATTTATTGATTGTGCGAGTGTGTACCTCAACCCTTTGAGAGAATTTATAGGAGCAACCAAGATGAATATTCGAACCGAGATGTGTGAACCGTGTGGCGTTTATTTTGTCTCATTTATTGATTTTAATCGAGTCGGGCCAAAATCGACAAATATGAGTCAAAATAACACACTAAAAACAGAAACCAAGCATGTCTTTCAAATACTAATGCAATTTGATCTTTTAATTTTATAGTACAAAGGGAAAGATAGGCCATCTCATTCTAAGATATGAAAATGATATTGAAATTGTAAGACATTCTAGTCAAATCTAATATCAATTGAAAGAGGAAAAGTGTAGGTGCATTCACAAATATTGAACGTCTTGATTCACTTTATAGAGTATCATCTAAATTCTGAATGTTTGTGCGTAAACGTATGCGCATCTATTGGTCAACACTTCTACGAGATCTTCAAAACTCGTCTAACGCTCTTAGTCGGCGATCACGGAACTTGATAAGAGGGAAAAGATTTCACAATATACAAGAGACTTTCTCTCTTTCCTCCACAGGTACGTGTGACTTGAATTCTCCCAATTGAGATTCTCATTCTCACTCCCGAAGCGGTGTGTCGGGAACACATTCGGGTCTTCGTTAATGATATACTTTCTTTGCGCAAGCTCCAACAAAATTAGAAGTAAGGCTCCAATAGTTAAGACAATAACATTCTCTAATAACGCATGGATGAATCGAGTCAAAACAAACGTATTAGTGAACTTTGACCACGTCCCGTAGCATTATTAGTGAACTTTGACCACGTCCCGTAGCATCAAATACTCCGCATTAATAGGGACTCGGTGCAATGGGTCCATCCATATTGGCTTCTAGTGTAGAGAGACGTACGGAGCTGACGTAACTGTGACGACGTCACTAAATATGGAGAGCTGGCTACAAGTAAGCCAAAAGAAGAAGGAAGAAGATGGAAATGGAGTGATACAAATAATTCAAAAAATAGCAATTAAAATCCCAACCACTCACATATCATATAATAATTACTAATACAACCTAGCATTGGCCGGAGTGTTGAAAATAAATTAAAAGTGTCCTCTCGTCCTTGAGAGAGATCGATGGTTGGTTGAATTCTAATAAATAAACATAGAGTGACGACAATTATATATTGGAGCAATCGATGTTCATTAGTTACAAAATATGCACGCCCTGCCATTTTCAACAGACAAATATTAGCATAGGAAAGGTTGGATACGCAGGAGAGATGACGCCGTCAGCTAATGTAAATCCGGCGACATTGGTTGCTGGCATCATTTCTCTTGCCTATCATACCTTATTTCTTGCTATTCCATCTGCATCTTCTAATAAGGTTTGTTTTGTGTTTCACATGTTATTTGAATTCAAATAGCTGCTGCACTTTTGTTTTGTACAAGATGAGCCAATATGTGTAGCTTGGGTTCTTGTAAGTTTCTGGTATTTTTTTCCTCTTTTTTGAGTGAGTATGGATTTTGACCCCTCTTTGTTCTTAGTTTACGCGACTCTTGTTCTTTTTTATCATGAAAAGCCCACAAACTTGGATCTTTTATCATGGTAAGGCAGACCTAAAGTTAGCTATTCTTGTTGCGCCGAAGGTTGTTTGTGTCATACACTACATTTCTTACACGGTAGCTAAATGATCATGTTAACACAACGCAATTGTCACAAACACGATCCAACAGAATATATACGGTAGAGCCAACATGTTTAACACAACACATTATTAGGAATGACATACAATTATTTTATTAATGTGCGTGTCACAACATTAATCGTGTCTTTGAGGCTAAACGCGAGCTTAAGACAATTACAAAATGCGAGTCTAAACTCGCTAATTTCGTATAGTGTTATGACACTTGTTGCCAGAAAAGATCAAAGAGGGCTCCTGTTTTGACCCTACAATATGCACCAATAGGGTCCAATATCTGATTTCCAATTACCTAAAATGCTGTTAATGATCACAGGTGATTGGAGAGTTCAAAACTGCATAGTTTAAAGGATACCAACTATAATGGAAGTGGGTCTCTAAAATTTATGACATTTACCACAAGTGGCCATCCACATGAGCAGAACAATTTGGTACTAGACAGTTGATATCAGAAAGTTTTAAATGGGTGTTGTCATAGAATGAATTATGATCTTTTGATGCCAGTGAAAACATACCCCACAAAACTCTGATCACTATTGCCTTTTCCTGCATGATTCAAACCATTCATTGAACACAGCATGTAACACCCAATTTAGGTTCTAAAGATCTGAACACATCACCAACCAATGACATGAGAGCTAAATAAATCAAGTCACTAATCATAATCAATAAGGAGTTTAAGCAGAACAAAGATGCATCAGATTTGGTGTTTCAAGTCTTTTTAATCCAATATACGAACAATTCAACTATTCAAGGAAAGGAGGCTCTAAGAAAGTTACATAACATGTCGGCTACCATGATCCTTCAGCACCCGCTGTAGGATTTTGGAAAGCAGAGAACCCCCAGAAGGTCTTCAACGAGTAAGGCTGTGAAACTGTAACACCTTCTTCTGTGATTTTTGCAATCTACAAAAAAATTGTGGTTGAAGTATCTCGTCAAACTGTGATAATGAAACAAGATTTTCAACTTCAAAAACTTAGAGGGGTGCAATTCATCTATTTCACAAGACACGCTAATGCAAAGTGCATTTTGAGATGTCTGAAATCTGTGTATAGACATTATAGTGTCCAAACAAGACATAATACAAATTGGTATACTGGCGGAGGCATGTTCAACATACATATCATTTCAAAGGTCTCTTATTAAAGGAGCTGCAAAGCAATACTAAAGGGTAAAGCCGAGGAAATGGCAACCATAATAGAATTATACACTCATCAGCCCTTGGTAAAATCCATACATATGTATGTTAAAGTTGTTGAGGCAACACTAGAAGATGCCACATCATCCATTGCAATATTTTCTAGCTCTCTCATTGAGAGACTTTTCATTTCCCATAAGTTACAAAAAATGACTCTATTAACTAATAACATTAGTTAATGACATTAGATATAACAATAGCTAATATACATAGGAAGTAACATGCTTATATAGAAGTTAGAAGTTCAATTTTTTCTCTACTTTTCCGATGTGGGATTCTTATGCTTATATAGGAGTTACAAATTCAAATATTTCTCTACTTTTCCAATGTGGGATTCTTACACCACCTTCTAAATTGTATATACCACATAATCACCTCATGATTTCTATAATTTTTCGATGTGAAACTTATAAACATTTGTATTTTGTCATTTGTATGTTTTATATTGTAATTAAATTATTTTATCTTTACTTCAATTTGATCTTTTTACTGTTGTTTAGTACTCTTAGGTTGATACATGTTAATATACTCTTAGGTTTATACATGTTTATATGTTATTGTCGTTGTTGTTTATAGGAAAATTACTAACTTATTTAACATTTTTTGTTACATTATTATCGATTTTTTCTATCATCCATTTGTATCAAATTCAAACCATTTCATCCTCTTTTTTCTCAAAAATTTTAACATCATTATAAGATATGCGACATTTTGACTATTTATATACTATTTTGTATGATATATATCCTACAACTTTCAATGATAAAAGAAGAAAATATTCCCGTGCAACGCACGGGTTCACCATCTAGTTAGTTATAATATACTACTTCCGTCCCAAAATGAGTGTCTTGTATTCTTTTTTTGGGGGAAATTATGAAGTTAGTACCCCCCATATACATGTCTGCATGGATTATAACAAAGACACTCGTTTGAAACCAAAAAGAAAAACAAAGACACTCATTGGGACGGAGGGAGTATTAAATTATCTTTATCAATACTTTATGTTTGGTGTTTGAGAGGATTAAAAGTGAAAAATGACACATGCACGCGCGCGTGCACAAACTGGCTACATGAAACAAGGTACAGGCCTAGAGTGTCTGGACACTGAAATGCACACACCAACAGGCCCACTACCAAATTCGAAAACTATACAAGCATTCAAGCTAGTTATGAGATATCATGAAACCGTCACTAAATATAACAAAACCAATTTGAACTTTTTCTTATTATCCTTGCGTAATAGCATTCAAAATACTTTTTTTCTAAGAATTTAAAGAAGTCCAGAGATGTCTCAAACATTGAGGTAAGTGCATGTCAGTATTTCCACAAATCTATAGGAAGGCTGCAGTAGTTTACTCCAGAAGTCAAATAGAAAATGAAGAAAAGAAAAAAAGAATATGCTCCCTCCGTACAAAAATAAGTGTCCTCCTTTCTATTTTAAGAAAAACTAAGGAGAAGTTAGTTAGTGTTGTATGTTTACTCTTTTATCCCTATTGTGACAAACTTACGGGATACTAACTTATTATATGAACATTATCGGTAATTCATGCATAACTAACTACCTAAAAAGGAAACAAGACATTTATTTTTGGGATGGAGGGAGTAATTGATTTTTAATCATCATATTCATAATAGACCAAAATATTTGGGGATGTCAACTAACTCTGAATTATTGAGTGCAATAAGAACATGCAGAAACCAACAAGAAAGGTTGCATGTTTGGTTAAACTACTCTAGGCATTTTACATTTACACCACTCTCAAAACCTGCAATTTATTGCATTGAAGGGCATAGACTGCTTTTGAGAAAGAAAGAACCATACCTGAAGCTTGTTGACAGCAGACCTATCACGATATAGGAGGACGCGCATGCATTTCTCCAGCAACTTAACACCATCTTCAAAACTCAAGTTCTCATGCCATTCATCACGAAGAATTGGACGTGCAAGGTGATTTCCAAACCCAGTTGCCACGTGATCGTCCTCGAAATTTACACCGATCATAGAAACCTACAAATATCAACAATTATGAAAGGTGAAGTTACAGTGACAAACCCTTATTTAGAAAATCACTAGAGATCAGAGGAAAAGGTTAACAAAGCCTACCATGCCAAGATACTTCTGTCCATTTTTCACTCCACCTAGAACAAGAGAATTCCATAGTGGATTGAACTTGTTACGTCTATTATACATAACTCGCGTCAGATAGTTGTGCACCTCTTTAGGCCCCAATGAGTTTCCATCATCCCACATATTGTCATATAGGCTGCAAACATCATATTTACTCAAAATCAAAAACATTACAGAAAGCATGATAATACTCCTCCCTATGGTGGTAAAATTTAAACTAACGTGACATAATCATTTCAGAAAAAGCAATGATTACATGAGCTCATCCAGATAACACAAAATCTCTTGAAAATCACTTATTTCTCCACTTGCACCAAGAAGGGAATGTTTTCCAATAGCCTTTACTCGCTCCACACTCTTGTACCGCAGGGTAGATCCATAGGAACCTGTCAATGGAACCCATATTTCTCATGACACAAACATAATGATAAATTTAAAGGGCACAACAAATTCCAACTTCATATGTATTGCAAGATGCCATTAACTATGTTGTAGTAGATGACATGATAAGTTACTTTTGCAAAAATATAATAAGAATGCTAGAGGAAGGAACAGATTCGAAAAAGATAAGCTAGCATGAGAAAAATCATGTGACATATAAATTAATTTTAAGCTCCTAAACAATTAATGCCTTAGTTACTATCAAGTTGCATCTATATTCCAAACCTTAGTAATATCACCGTTACCAAATGCATGACGATCTCTATATTACCAATCCCAAAAACCAGCGCTTTTTGATAGTTTTGACTATTCTGCAGTCTCATAATTCGTAATATATTTTACAATACTTTGTCAACTAATAATGGAAAGCTCCAAAGAAAAATACAAGTCGCTGCTAAAACACAGGACATTTCAATGTAGTGGAGGGGCAGATGGAAAAGCACTAAAATAGTTTGTGCCAACCAATTGTCGCGTGTATGATCACACTCGCAATACATGTAAGGATGAATCTATGAAGCTTTGTGACTCAACCGGGCTTAACTTGTGAAAAAAGAAGTTATATGAACTTCAATAATCAAAATAATAAGCAATACGTCCCCAATCTGTTTGAAGCTTGAACAACAGTTTCTCCCAACAGGTAACTAAAACTTTCATCGGTAGCAAGAAGAAATAATACCCTCAAAACTCATGAATACCTCAAATCATACCATACAAAGTTAAAATAAATTAAATGGATTCAATGACCTAATTTACAACTTGCCCTCCATCTTCTCATACTTAAACAAAACATAATTCATTGAAAACAGACAAATCATAAAGAAAATTAAACAAAGCAATGCAGTTAAAAGTAGCAGATCAACATGGCCTATTGAAGCTGACCTCCCATATCAGCCGCCATCAAAATCCCATCTTTGTATTTGATAGCAACGACCGATGTTCCAGTCACATAAGGGTACCTAGAAAGAAAATAATAGAGAAAACTAAAACCCCGAGTCTAACGAAATTGCATATATACATGAAGAAGACAGAAATTGAGGACCGTACAGAGTTCTCTCCGATGATCCTTGGGAGATGACCGGTCCATGACTGGCTTGGTTTAGCTCCATCGACTGCAACAATGAACCCAAAAAATGGAGCTTCAGTGAACGATCAGGAGTGAAAAATTTCAAAGAAATAAATTAAATTAGAGGAAAAATAACACATTGAAATATTTTAAGATCCAATTTGAGGATTGAGTGTCGCAGAGATGGTAGAAGTAGCAGAGATTCACGATCTCTCTCCTTCCTACTTGAGTTCTGCTCTTTCCCGTTGCTCAAGAAACCTGGCTCGCGTATTTTTATTTTTAATTGGGCTTCAGGCCCAAAATAGCCCAATTTATCTGTTGGGTCTGAAACCTGACCTAGCCTATTTCATGTTTAGTGTTGGCTCAGCCCATAAAGCTTTTTTTTCAGTCTAAACTATAGGTTTCCTGAGCGGACCCGCAAACTCACAGTTCACACTTTTAAACCGTTTTACCACACTCAAACTAATTCTCATTCGAGAGTTAGTCACGGTCAAATTTCATGCCTCTCCCCAAGAGTTATTATATTTTATTAAATAAATATCATTTTGTTACAATTCAATGATCAATATTTCGTGTCTAACATAAAAACAACAGACCTAATAATCACATTAGCCACCCCGTTCGCATACACATTACATTCTATCAAAAAACTGTGTTGAATTGTAATTGTCCAATCCGAAAATCTTGATTTTGTCTTCTCAAGTTTTAAATCCAACATCGACATAAATGACATCAGTTTCAACGATAACTGATCATCATCTTTGAGTCCTTGCTGATACCAATACCTAACATTTTGTTGTTGTTTGTCCACTTGTTCTGACAAAAGAAAAATGAAAGTAATTCGTTATTTATGAGCTCAACCAATACCCAAAGTAGATGAATCTGAGCACACGCTCACAAAATTATTAGAGCGGGTATATATATATGTTAATCGATGAGTTTACACCACTTCATTGACATTAATTTATAGTCTGATATTCTTATGAGATGATAACATTGTCCACTTAATCAATTAAGGATGGTGTTATGTCTCCGTCCACTATGTGTTGCATTTGATAATTGTATCTTCTAAGGTAATTACATTGTCTGCTTAATTAATTAGATAATGCGAAAGCAAAAGTGCTTGCTCTTTAGCTTTTCTTTTTTTGTTCTGGTTTTGCTGTGTAGATGCTTCAAAAGGCTACAAATCGAAAACGTGCCAAAGAGAAGGCCATTGCTTAGCTGTGAAGTTTGGCATGTCTAGATCCCAAGGTTGTTTTCCACCAAGGGCTAGGTTGACTCTTTTGACTATAAAATAAGCGAGTTAAGCTTAATAGGAGAGTTCTACCCCCAAAATTAGCCCATTGGATAGGAGAACTTTGAGAACATAAGGTATATGTTTCGTATGTGAAATTTAGGTGACTGGTAAATTTAATTGTTATTCCAATGCAAATGTCATTGGTCAAGATCTTCTAACAGTGTGACTCATTTATAGACATGAGCATAGCGGATTTGTAATTATCATTACAATAACAACACTTTGTTCATGCATATAACACATGGTCCGCACCCCAAACTCGATCTAAGATGTCTCGGATTACGCATCTCACATCACTTTTATTATCTTATGAAGACAATGCCTCGTCCACATTTAATTTAGACGACCTTTAGGCGGTCTCTAACTCACATCTTGATTCAGGACCCCCATTTCGATCCTGGACTTCGCTCAGCAGTGGCTCACTCGATTGACAACCAACAAGCACACTCCCATTCGACTATGACGAAGCCAATAGCCCATGAGCAAGCAATCGTGCTTCTCTCAACCAACAATCAAAAGAGACGAGCTCCTTGCTTCGTCCACCGTACTGCTCCTTGTGCACTGAAAGTCAAACAAGCATCCCAAAAGAAATCCTAATCGCCACACTAAGTGGGCCAATCAAGGCAAAATAGCGGCGACAACACTTAGTTTATCTAACAAGAAAAAAAAAAACATTATCAATTTTTATTGGAAGCTGAACAACCATACCAAGTGAAAGTTTGATCATCGACACCTACCACACCGCCTACGACATAGGAGAACAATGATGCTCTGCCCGTTTGTCGGAGAAAAGAGAAAAAGTCACTACCAAATCCTAAATCAACCCTATCTCGTTGTCTAGATATGAGAACCCTAAATCAACCTTAAACTTCTTGTCTAGACAAGAGCATGCTAGCTATCACAGCAAGAAAGGCGCTAAAAAGAGAGAAGATAACGTTATACTAACCTTTTATTAGAGTTGGTACGACCATATGCATATCAAGCTGTGCATGTTTTATTAAATATAAAACAATGAATTTTAACCTGGCTAAATCTTTTTCGTATTTTTGTTATAAAATGATGGCACGTTTTTTCTTTTAATAATTTCAACCTCCTACAAAGTAGACATGTTAGAAGAAAAAAAATCAATACTAATCAAATTGTTTTGAAATTTTATGAAGTAATTGTCAATCTGAAAAGGAAAGAAATATCATTTAGATGTTAGTGAGAAGAATATAGTGGCTGTGATCGTTGAGTTGTGCGAGCCGGCCGCACTAAGCATGAGTTTATGGAGAAAAAAAAAATGGGGAGCTTTGTTCCTGTTTTTGGCTTCTAACTAAATTGTTTAATAACAACAGGTTGTCCACTATTGCGCACTCTGGTTTAGAATTATTATCAACTTTCACAAATACTATCTATTGTATTTAATTGTCAACCCAAACAATTATATAAAGCATGTCTAAAACATTAAATGCACTAAGATAAAATGTAATGCACTCAAAGACAAATATTAGTTGTAAGGCATTCATGTTTAGGTTTGGATTAGGTTCTTTGATATGGCTAAACTGATTACGCATTTAAGAGTAAATATATGACACTAACTAATCTTTTCTTAATAGTAATTTTTTAGTTTCAAGACAACAAAATTGATGCATAGGGTGAAAAGGGGTTCATTAAAATTTACTTGGGAAGTCGCTTTCTTCTTTAAAAGTTCAAACATTTTTTCTGGTTGGCCGCACTAGACAGCCTCCCTATTTTGTGTTTTCTTGAAAATAGAGGATTACATATTTCGATCGTCTAATACTTGTGTCGTAGATATTCATCATTTTTTTTTTTTGAAGACTATCATCACTTATTTATGTAATGTTCACGGGGCCTTGTGTTTTTGGGCCTTGGGGACTAGCCTTCAGTGATATGGCTCATATGTTTTCTCTGCCACTATGCCATATCTACCGATTCATTAGACTTCGTTGTTGTGGGACATTCCCTCAAATACTAAGGTGGGGTTTTCCATATTACATTATGTCTCATATGATTGGTGTGAAAGTGACTCGTTTTTTCAGAAACATGCCCAACGAAGAGTCGACTACCTTATGCAGAATTACATACGTGCCTTTTTTCATAATTTCAACACATCTCAAAGTCACTCCAAATTCACACGCGTAGTCCTTCACTTGATAAGCAAAAGTCTAAAGGGGTATATATACAGGAACCAATAGTGTTCAGGAAAGAGACTATGTCTCTTAACCCTAGCCTAGAGCTTTTGGAACCACTAGTGTTAAGGAAAGAGACTATGTCTCTAAACCCTAGCCTAGAGTTTTTGGCACCTTATCGCACCAAACTGGTCTTTTACACCACCACCACCAAATAATGTTAAGGTAAGAGACTATGTCTCTTTACCCTAGCCTAGAGTTTTTGGC
>JAYMTH010002989.1:0-11585 GCA_036897465.1 Pelargonium australe | reverse complement strand
TTATTCATTAATTAAATGTGTTTGTTAAAATTTATTAATTATTAAATTCGTTAAAAATACTCGTGCATCGCACGGGTCTATAAACTAGTGTATACAAATCTTTAAATTTATACTTATATATTTTCTGCACACATAAAAATTTGAATAAATAATCGAGATAAACTGTATTTTTAAGTGGCTAGTGTATTAAACTTGAGATTCATTAATGTTTTTTTTAATGTACATTTGGATCAAATAACAATATGTTAATTTGTGGTTATATATATATATATGCTATTTTGTGCATGATGGTGTTGAAGAATTTTGAAGGGAAGATATGAACTCTCTTGTCAATTTCCATGGGACCTCTCATGATCTCACCTTTTCTTGTAAGCCTTATTTTGGGACAATAGTAGAGCCAGTAATTGTTACTATTAAAATAACCATATACCATACTTTTAACTTCTTGTAAATATTCTTAGTAACATGATAAACTCTCCTTGAGGTGGACATGCTTGATCTTAAAATAGGATAGCCTCCTAATAAAAAAATTATCAAATTATTTGGAAAAGGTTAAAATTCTAGTGAAATATATCAGAACAATCCTTTTTAAGCGAGAACCATAATATAGTAATCAATACTCAATACTCGAGTTACATCCAGGGGACCGTAGCATCCCAAGATCAAGACCAGACATCGAATTAGAAGCCCTAGCAGGCCTACGAGTGACTACATATTTGCTGATCTAAAACCAAAAGAGAACACCACGTTCTCATAATTGAAAGCTAAAAACAGACAAAAACAAGCTAACAGAAGACGAACTCAAACTAACAGACCATAACAATATGGCACCCCAGACCCTATCTCGAGAACTGATATGACTTGTTTGGAAACTCCCTTCTCCGCCACTCCTTTCACCATTATAGCAACCAAAAGAAGCTTAAAAGACCTACTAAGATCCATATTTGATCCATGAAAGGGATTCTCATACCACCATACCTCCACCACCCGAACAAAGCAATCCTCTGCCTTGCTCCGCCGCAACACACCCCACGCCGTCAATACTCCGTTTCTGCCGCCTTTAACTGTTACAATCAATAAAATCCTAACTGTCAAATAAGACAGAACACACCATTGACGGGACATACCATTTTGGACCGATTTTGGACAGACCATTTTATACTTTTTGAAAAACACCGCATGGAGGCAGATATTCTCACTTTACCTATTAAATTCGAGTCTTTGCTTTTGACACACACATTTTTTTATTTGAAAATTTCAATTCAATGAAAACTAATCCGGCCAAAATAGTATTATCGAAATGCGATTTAAGATGCTAGACACATAAAAGAAAAAATTACAAGTGCCAAAATTTATAGACTTCATTAACATATCTCTCCTACGGTGTCAAGTTTTTTCTCTTCTTATTTTCATACATATTTATTTGTATGTGTTTATTTTTATTGTAGGGAGATATTTTCCAAGGATAATAATCAATTGTAATCTCAAGTCTCAACCACTTTGTTGGATTATTGGCCTAAATAGTATTCCTTACCCCCACAATCCATCCAAAAACATAAGAAAAAACAAATTTGGCTCAAAATGTAATGATCCTCCATTTCAAAATTTAGAAAACTACTCCTTTGAAGTAGTGTTGCCAAGAGAAATGCTAAAGACACTTGCAAACATCTATCTATAATCATATTAATATGGTTTGAGTCGTTCCAAACAACGCTATTTTAATTATTAATCTACACAATGTAACGTAACTCTAGTGCAATGTTAACAAATCGATCAAGAGTATGCACAAAGAAATCACATGTATAAATAAACCATTTGTAGGTAAATGGGTGCAAGAGTTCAAAAGCAATGCACACAAAGGCAAAACCATATTGCCAACTACTCAACAAGGAATCATTGAATCAAGCTAAAAGAAAACTAAGGCATAAAAAATTGAAAGGAAACAACTTGAGACTATTGAGAAAGAGGAGAAGTTGAGTGAAATTCTCAAATCTTTCTTATGCTATGCTAAATTCCCCAATGAGCAATGCTATATCACCACCTTTTCAAAATGGCCCCACCTTAGCTAGAGGAAAAACCATCCCCAAGCTTAAAAAGCAATTTGTCTTGAAGAAACCCATCCATGAATGAGCCACCCACTACCCTTTGAGAGGGACAGTGGAGCCTCCAATCCATGGCACATAGCATAAGCATACCCCACACTCTCCAATGTCACCATAAGATGCCAAAGATTTTGTTAGATAGAGGAAATATAAGGACCCCATCTATAGGGCATCTATCACTAAGATTCTCCTTTACTACATTTCAATCTTGTTTCTTTTTTGTTATATCATATATGTGTGTATGTGAGGTCCAATTATTGGTTTCCAATAGGTTGTTTCTTGTTAAGATTCATTAGATATTTGGATCCAATGAGGTTGTGGAATTGTAGTGTAGCTACCAAAGTTCATGGGACCATTAATAATCAAAGAGTTATTGGGACCCATTTTCAAATTCTATACAAGCCTTTGCCCTAGTAGTTGACACTTGACACACCATATTTATTTGGGCACTTGGGCTTGCATTCAATGGTAACCTAATTTTATTCAAGTTAGCCCAATGGAACCCTAAACTATGTTCATATTCTCAACTCAAATTTATATGGAAACCCTTTATAGTTCTAAATGTTCTTCATTTTCACTATTCCTTTGTACACTATCTTTTATATCCTAAGCAACATGGAACTGAGTTTAGTTATTTGGGATATTATCTTCCCGCAAACGTATATTAGACATAGTTCATGTAAAACCGACATGAAAGCGACAATATTACGATCACTAAAATATATAAGCATGATTATCAGCATGTCGTCCTTTGTTAAAATATGCATGTTTGACATGTACCACGACACAAACACAAACACGATTGGTCAGCTTTGATGATTTGTTCTGACTATGTAATATTGTAATGTATTACGCTTAATTAAAAATTAAATAATAGTAATTAATGTTTGTTGTCAGATGGTCCCGTAGCTCAGTTCGGTTAGAGCGCTGGTCTTATGAGCCGGAGGTCGCGAGTTCGAGCCTCGCCGGGACCATCTAACTTTATATTCTACATTTTTGGTTTTAGCTTCAAAACCAAGAAATTAACTTTTGTCTTCTCCTAGTAGTTGAATACACACATCCATCTCTCTGTTCATTGCTTGCTCTTCAATTTTCATGTACCAGTCAAGCTCCTCTGTCACTTCAATGGGATTTTTATTTTTCACTTTCTTGATTGGATGGGAGTGATGAACCTCACCCACTTATGGTGGTCTGAGCAACACCTGATCTTGTTAAGCTTTATAGGTTCTTTCCCTTTGTTGTTGACTGTTGACCTTCCAAATTAAATGGATGCACCTGAAGCTTCAGTTCAGTTGGGTAGTCAGTTTTCACTTCAGGGTGAGAGAAAGAGTGAACCAAAGCAAGTTATTGTGTCATGCAACTTCTATTTCTTTTATGGCTTTTCTTGTTTCCCACTTCATCTTCTATTACTACCCACCACCAAAATCTCCAAACCAAGACCTACCCCCAAAGCTTCTTCTTCTCTGGTATGTTTCATTTCCTCTTGTTACTCATTTCTTGATTCTGGGTGTCATTTGATTTTGATTGGGTGGTGTGCATTTCAAGTGTTTGATGAAATGCTCATGTGAGTTTGTGGTATGTTGTTGTATTGGAGTGGTGAGGGTTCTTGAGTTTTGTGATGTTTAGGGAAATTGTTTGTCTGGTATGTTTCATTTTCATAAGACTTGTTACTCATTTGATTTTGTGGGTAGGGATTGATTTTGATGAAATGTTCATGTGTGTTTGTGGTATGTTGTTTATTGGATTAGAGAAGCTTCTTGGTTTTGGGGATGTGCAGGCTCGTGATTTATCATGGAACTATTGATTGTTGACCTATATGTTCTGGGTTTTTTATCACGCGAGTTATGTATGTTTCATTTCATGGACTGTCACTAGTTTCTTGTTTCTTGTTTTATGGATTTTGAGTTATGTGCTTAAAGATAGCTTCCACTATTTTTCATTCCTCAATTTGGGCAATTTTTTGGCTGAGTGGAGGATTCCAAGTGTTTAATGAAATGTTTGTGTGGTATGTTGTTCATAAGACTAGAGAAGATTCTCGGTTTGGTCATTGGTGATTTAGAGGCTCATAGATTTATCATTTGTGTGCTTACAAGATCTGATTTATTGAACTGAGGTTTCATAATGAGTATTTTCTTGTAACGGCAAAGCGAAATCAATACAAAGACATTAAAAAAAATCGTAAGTTCTTGGGGGAATGAGAGTGGCTAAATGGTATCATCGTATAATCTCAGTAATGTGCTGCACTTTCTGATTTGTTGCTCGAACACACATTCCTTTTCGTTATGCGCATATATAGTTTGTGCACTTCCTAATCTTACATTCTTAGTTTCCTGAGTTTTGATTTCTTTCATAGCAACATGTTACCACACGAACTCTTTGTTTTGCTTTCTTTCTGATACAAGTTTTTCTTGGATCTCAGCTCATACACGTATCATATACTTACCTTCACATATTCTTGATTTCAGGGTCATTCTAAGCTTACATTTCTCTCTGCACTGTCCCTGAAGAACACAAATGGGTCTAGGTAAATGGTTTAAGGCATTGATTAGCCCAAAGAAAGCGAAGGAAAATAGATCCAAACAATTAACAAAGGTAAAATCCTCAGGAACTCCTAGTTTGCTTCGAGTATTCAATTGAATGAGCGCACAAACTGTTTTGTTTTCTCTTTCGTTGGATGGTTTCAGGCACGAATCAAATGTATAGTTGTGTGAGAATACTGTGTTTAACATGTTCTTGCATCTTTTTGAGACAGGTACACTCAAGAACCACTGAGAAATCAAATGGGTGCAAGTGGTGGAAGTATGGCTCTCTTAAAGGCTCGAATAGGTCTGCAAATGTTGATCCGAATGGTAACTTGAGTGATCACAGGAAGCGAATTGAAGACTTAGCTGCAACTCGCATTCAAAATGCATTTCGAGCATACTTGGTAAGATGAAAACATCAAAATAGAGTACTAGACATGCTCCAATGCCATTTTTAAGGTTTCATTTAGTATTATGACAAATCTTGATGTGAAGCTCATTGGTGTTTTTCTTTTCTACTTGTGTAGGCAAGAAAAACATTGATAAACCGGCTGAAGGGATCGGTGAAGTTTCAGGTTTCGATTAAAGATCAAACTGTTAGGAAGCAAGTATCAGCTGCATTGGACCATCTGCATACATGGAGCAGGATACAGGCTGAAATTAGAGAACGAAGACACTATATGGTCACTGAAGGCCGGCTGAGGCAAAAGAAACTGCAAAATCAGCTAAAACTTGAGGCTAAACTTCAAGAACTAGAGGTATCATTTACTGTCAGTTTTGATCACTCTATTTGTCTGCTAATCAGCCATTTGACTGCTAGGTTCTTTGGTAGTTTGGATCAACCTCATAGACACATTTGTGAATTACATGTTGCAATCTAGCTAGCTTTTCAACAAGTTTTGTTCTATGTTCTTTAAATATATGATCTTCATTCCACCATTCTTATGACCAAAGAGTCGAGCGAAGGGTTGGTTTCTCTGTTCGCGGTTCTCTTGTAGGTGTATTCTTCCTAATCATAAAAGTCTTAGTTAATATGAAATTTCAACTCAACACTTTTTGAGATTCTGAGAAGAGCCTCTCTTTAGATTTGGGAGAGCACACACTACAGAGCCTATCCTCAAGAAAGCAAGAAACTGATTAGAAATAAGGATTGTCAAAAACATTGGTCCAATACACAATTTAATACACAACTTTTAAAATAGAGTGCATGAACATTCAGTTTGCGCCGAATTTGGTACAGGAACTTTGTTATGAACCATTAGTTCCATTCGGCAGCGTGGACCAAATTGAGCGGCAAAGTTCATATACTACCGTCTTTTTCTTTTCAAGTTTTGTGTACTAAATTAGGTATCACACTAAAGTTCATGTATCAATAATGACATTAATCCTCGAAAGAACGGACAAAAAAACAAGGAGCCAAGTGAGAAGGGGCTCTCCGTTTTCGGTTCTCCTATAGGCTTTAGTTGTATCCTTCAAAATCACAAGATTCGGCACAATCCTATAAAGGTACTTTTAGGTTGTGTTTGGACTTTGGAGGACTTCCCTTGAAGCCTGAAAATGATAGGAAAGAAGTAGCAAAGATCCATTTGACTTTGTTTGCATCATGACATTGCAATGAATAATGAGTAACCAAACCATTCAACCATTTTCATGATGAACTTTTAACTCTTTTGGGTAATGTTGCATATTAAATAGCAGACCTAGAGATCTTTAGTGAAGTAACTACAGGAAGGTATGTAACTCTACCAATACCTAAAGCTTCTTAAAACTGGTCATGGGACCATTTGATAAGTCTTGGCTCAAAGGGTGAATGTAATTAATGTTTTTGGAAACATCTTCCATGCTTTCACAGAAACAAGAATTTATGTTCCCACATGCTCTCTGAATGCAATTAAGTACTTTCAAAGTTCCCAACTAGCAGCACCTGAACAAGTTTCAGTCAGCCATGTAGCTTTCCTAAAGGGAAGCCCGAGTGCACCAGACTCTCATCATTTTGAAGTCTGAGTATAGTCGTTTTTGTACGCAGTCTTACCCGTGCTTTGCAGGTGGAATGGTGTGGAGGCCCTGAGACCATGGAGGAAATCCTTTCCAGGATACAACAAAGGGAAGAAGCGGCGGTTAAGCGCGAACGAACCTTAGCATATGCCTTCTCTCACCAGGTAAATTCGAAATCTTACTAAAAATACAAATAAGTGCACAAACGTTACGTGTCAGCAGAAGGTAGTTAATCAACAACTGAATCTGCATTAGTTCACTTAGACTTGTCCTACGTTCTTTTGGTTCTATTCAAGACTTGGTAATGAATGTGAGGATATTTCTTTTTCTTAGTGGAGGGCTAATGCAAGCCAATATCTTGGTCATCCCTGCTGTGTCGCCGGAGACCTAAACTGGGGTTGGAGCTGGATGGATCGTTGGATTGCTGCTCGCCCGTGGGAGTCTAGGGTTCAGGCTCAACACAACAACCCGAAGAAGGTTCAAGCCAAAGTATCAAGTGTTGCAGTTAAACCAGCTGCATCGAACCCGAAAGGAGCTAGTGCAAAACTGCAAAAAATTGTCCCTCAAGCTACCCAATGATGTTATTGCTCTTGCTCCTCAATCTCAAGAGGTAATCAATCACTAAGCTCATTGACAAATGACTAATAGGTTTTTACAGTTCAACTTTGTGGATTTTGTAGATGATATTTGTTGTCATTTTGCATATTCTGGTGCTGGTGTGGATTTGTCCTTGTGTGTACAATAAGGGGATATGGTTTGGATTGGATAATTATCATTGTCAATTCTGTATATAAACGTTACATTATATATGTGTAACTCTGTTTTTTTTAATTGATCATGGAACACACCGCGACCCTGAGGCGAACCGAGACACAATGTCTCCCAAGTGGTTTTAACCCCTGAATCCGATGGATATAAGATGAAATGAGTAGTTGAATTGAAGAGATTTTGGTAAATCAATTTCACTGACGTGACAATATACGTGATATATTTCATTACATGCAAATAAACGTGATGCCATTTGCTAACGTGACATTTGGCATTGCGATATCAAAAAAATCAAAATCAATTTGAAATGTCCAGTTGGTATTGCTACACATAACGAAAAACGACTCGTCCATTATCTCATATTCATCAACTTAGAGAGAGCGTTAACAAATAGAAGAGAACGCCTTATTCAACCAAATCTTCAAATTTCGATCACCTAGTCGCACATAATTTAAAGTACCTATTTACACATTTGGCAACACTACACCTAAACTATGAAGTAGAATTTGGCAACATAGTAAACTCAGAACTCAAATCTCTAATCTACCCTCGAAATGTTTCATAGGCTCTTGAAAACCCAGCATCATCTTCCTCTAGACACTATCAAGATGCCCCATTAGCTCATGCATGCCCATAAACAACGTCAGGTTCTTGTGATGGAGGAGACAACAAAACTAGAGGCCATGTCTCATATATATATACATACATATATACATTTTCTTCTTTATAGAACCCTAAATATGCTTCAAGAATTGTCTTCATCAAGAAACCATAAAGTACCAACAACCCTATAGCAAATGTCACCATCTCCATAAAAGCCAAGTGTTTTCTTTCCTTTCTTTCATTTTCTTTGCTTCTAGTTTCTACTGAAATTTTAAAAATTTCCAGCTAGACTTGGGAAGATTTTTTTCATCAAAAACCAGTGAGATTTGTGGTGGGGGACCATGTAGACAGATAGGCAAGTACTGCAAATTGGTGGCATCTATCTGTGTATTCTTCTATAATTGAGCTTTATGTTCATCTCTACCCTTCTCATGGTTCCTCCTGATACTTGTACTCCTATTAGCCCCACTTCCTCTTCCTGATAAACTAACCAATCTTGTTCCCTCCATTACTGTCTTTCACATCGTTGCATTACATTCCTCCCTTGCCCTAATCTAAATCCCGATAAAACTAAAAGAGAGTGTCTGATTTAGCACATAGACTGCTACGACTATATGTTTGTATTCTTCCGCACCAACATTATAAAAACTCATTATAACATCCTCTACCTAAAACGTATACTTCTATTGGCCACACTTGCTCTAATTGCAAAACTAACCAAATACCGTTCATTATATTACAATGACTCCTGCAAAAACTAACAAAGTAGTCTCTTGTACTTGAACCGGTGGCTCAATATTTCTAAGTAATGGGAGGAAGACCGACACAATGCCACTAAAAGATCTACTAAAACAAAGATAGGTTGTCAAGAACGTAGAGGAGATTTTTTTTTTTTTTTTTTTTTTTATAAGCAATGGGACATCGTACTCGAAGTAACAATGTTTCTCACTCCCAAAGGGAGCGTCACCCTAAACCCCACCCCACAAATCACACCCCATACCGTCGACAAGGAGGCTCGAACCTGAAACCTCAGAGGGAATCCAAAGTGGTATTAACCACTTGACCCAACATGTCTTGGTAAAATCGAGAATAGATCGTACATAGACTATAGTTAGAGTTGGTGGCTTTCCTAGGGTTCTCTCATTTGCAATCCCCGAGTGAAGATGAGAGTGTTTGGTTTAGCTTATAGTCTGGTCAATCAATGTTATGTTTCCTATCTTAGAAACCGCAATTTAACAAACTAAATGGCTCTATTGCTCGTATCTTATCTGAACAGTTTACTGCTTATTTTATGAACATATTACAACTTTGTCTGATTATAACTAAGATCTAGCCTCTTGCATCACAATCTAAAACATTCTGGTTCATAAGCTAACAGGTCCCTAGTTCTTTCATGTTCTTGTCCGAGTCTAGTGAAACATGTGTATTCAAGAAACTAGCAACAAACCAACAAGAAATTAATGACAGCAACAGAAACAAGACTTGCCATTTGAAATGAATCCAGGAAATGAACTAGACCCTTCTCCAATTTCACTGTTCATGGACAAGGACTTCTCATCCGATGCCCCCAGAAACCCAACCATTGACAAAGATGTAAAAGATCAGTTGCTCTTTCAATTCTTTTTGCAGATTTAAGGAAGTTTGTTGAGAGCATCAACTGTTCCATTGGGAAAAAGCAGTAAAGCTAACCAAAGTGACCATTTTCCATAACCAAATTGAACACTCTCTATCACCTACACAAGCGAATTGACCATTTCCATAACAAGAGCTAAAGCAATTCGATTACGATATGCAAGAACGCCACAAAGAGTCCTAGAAATGAAAATTCTAATAGCCATATCGGATTCTACAAATCATGGGACTGCTAAATTCGATTGTTAGGACAAAAGCAAAAGCAGAGTGTCATGACATAAAGAGGTCTAAAGACAACAAGAAATTAACACACAGAGCAAATCAAGTTCAAAAACAGAAGTCTTAAACAGAGTTGAGCTATGAGAGCTCACTGAAACATGGAAGCAAAAGCTAGAAACAACGAACCGGGGATCGAAGAACCTGAAGAAGGTGACTCAGATTTCTTCTTTCCTCGGTGAATTGGCCATTGCATCGAAGTGACTGAAACTTGGAACCTGAAACCATCTCCTCCTTTTTCCTGTTCTGGTGGCTTGTGCTCATTTTTCAGGGTCGCAAAGATCATCTGATGAGACCTGAAATATGCTTAAGATTCAGAATTTGAGATAATTGGATGGATTTGAGAAATGGGTTGGAGTTGAAATTTGAAAATAAAAAATGAAACAGTACCTGTTGGAGGGGGTTTTGGGTTTTTGTTGTCACTGAGTCAATGGCGAGAATCGGAGGAAGCAGAGGACGGCTTGTTGGAGATGCCATCGTGCTCCTCTTCGCCGTGAATTCGCGCCGGAATGTGGAACCCGGAGAACCCGCCGGAGGCGAATCCAATGCCGGAGATGGAGTGTTGGAATGGGAATTGATGGTGGTGGTGGTCGGGGGAAGTGGTGGTGGTGGTGATGGGCTGTGGTGGCGGGTCCATCCAAGCGCGAATGGAAGGCGAGTTACTGGACTGAAGGGGTCCCCTCTGAGAAAAAAACTGGCTTTGGCCGCCGAACAACGGCTGAAGCAGCGGTGACGGATTTGGCGGAGAGGCGAACATGAATGCTCCGCTTCCACCCCCGCCGCCGCTGCTACCAGTATTATCTGCACCACCAGAAGCAGCATTCCAAGAAACCATTCTCTGGAACCGGCCCATCTCCGCCGGGTGGTGGTGGTGCTCGGACCACCCGGCAGACGAGGCATCGAAGCCCATATGGGCGGTTCCCGAGAACATCACCTGCTCGTGGCTCTGGTGATGGTGGTTCTGAGTCTGAGAATGAGTCTGGTGGTGGGTGTGGTGTAGAAAATTCGGGTCCTGAAATGACTGCAGCGAGAGCCGCAGATCTTGGCTCTGGCTGCTAGTTCTCGACAGCAAATCTGGTGGGTAGTTCTGAAACTGCGACTGCGGCGGCTGATGCGGATGCGCCGCCGCGCCCATTGGGAAGAAGGACTTGATCGTGTCTGCAATCGCGTCGGAGTCCAGCGACGGCGGCAAGAAGCTCGAGCTGTTGTTGCTGTTCTGGTTGTTCTCGTTCATTTGCTGCTGTAAGCTCTGAACTGAGCACTCGCCGCCGACGACTCGTCCATCTTCACCCACCATTGCTGCCCGGCTACCGGAACCAGCCATCGCATCCACCATGCTGCTGTGGTGGACCTGGTGGTGGTGAATCTCGGTCTCTTCGTTCTGCTGCTCCGGCTGGACGGTGGCGGTGGAGGCCGAGGTGTTCGGGTGCCACGGAGGAAGCTCGGCGAGCTCGTCGATGGCGGCTTTTGCCTTCTTGATGAGCCAATCCACGGCCTTGCTGGGTCGGTCGTAGCCGAGTCGGTCCTGGACGTCGTAGAATTGAATGGCGGTGTGGGCGGAGAGCCGGACACGGCGGTCCCTCGGACCTTTCGCGGTGCAGACCTTGCTGTGCCGGTCTTTCCGGCCAGTGGACCGCACAATGTGGCCTCCTTGAACCTCCACGATCTCTCCGCCGGCGGCGGAGCC
>JAYMTH010002988.1:0-11586 GCA_036897465.1 Pelargonium australe | reverse complement strand
CTCCAACAAATTCACTTGGGTGAGTATAAGTGATTTTAAATGAGATGTCATCACATAATTGGCTTTCTTAAGTTGCAACTGATATAATAGTCGACTGATATACATTTTACCTATTAATTTATATATACATCATTTTCTTCTCATCTTCGTCCACATAACAATCACCTAACTTTACAAGAGCATTTCATGAATTATAAAATCCAAACTCAAAAAAACAGGGTGGATATTCTTGTTAGCTTCTTGAACAATATCATGAGAGTTGCAAGTCAAACAAAAATTTAATACTTATATCCAAATACACCCTCAAGAATAAGCACATACAAAAATATGTAATTATACAAATAAAAATAAAAATAAAACAAAGATACAGTCAACTAATGTCTAATTTATTTCATGCAACTACTCCTACTTATTATATCCCATAAAACAACACATTTCACCATCCAATCTTCTCCAAATTAAGTCCAAACACCCCTATAAATATAAACCATCTTCCCAAAAACACAAAACAAAACCAAAAAGCATCTTTTTGAACAAAACATGTCCAAATTGATAAACCTCATAGCTCTGGTCCTCTGGCTCTGTCTCATCTTCTTCTCTTCTCCAACTCACCAACAACAACCCTACCCAAACCCTAACCCTAGACTCGAAAAAGCCTACACAGCTCTCCAAGCATGGAAACATGCCATGACCTCAGATCCCAGAGGCTTCACTAACGACTGGTACGGCCCACACGTCTGCAACTACACCGGCGTCTTCTGCGCTCCGGCCCCGGACGACTCCAACGTCACCACCGTCGCCGGAGTCGACATCAACCACGCCAACATCTCCGGCTACTTGCCGGAGGATCTCAGCCTCCTCTCCGACCTCACTCTCTTCCACATCAACTCCAACCGCTTCTGCGGCACCATCCCCTCCGGCTTCCGCTACCTCAGCCTCCTCCACGAGCTCGACGTCAGCAACAACAACCTCACCGGAGAATTCCCACGTGTCGTCCTCTCGATCCCGTCCCTCAAGTTTCTCGACCTTCGCTTCAATGGGTTCACCGGCGACATCCCGTCGGCCCTCTTCGACTTGAAGCTCGACGCCTTGTTCGTGAACAGCAACAAGTTCCGGTCGCTCCCCGGGAACATCGGGAACTCTCCGGTCTCCGTCGCCGTCTTCGCCAACAACAACCTCAAACTCTGCCTCCAGCCGGCGAGCATCAAGAAAATGGCCAAAACAGTGAAAGAGATCATCCTCATGAACGTCGGCCTCACCGGCTGTCTCCCACCGGAGATCGGGCTGCTCAAAGACGTCACCGTCTTCGACGTCAGCAACAACAAGCTCGTCGGCTCGCTGCCGGAGACAATGGGGAAGATGAGAAAACTAGAGCAGCTCAATGTTGCTAACAACAAGCTGTTCGGAGACATCCCGGAAAGCATATGCTCGCTAAAGAACTTGGAGAACTTCACTTACTCCGGCAACTACTTCTACGGCGAGCCGGCTCTGTGTTTAAAGCTATCGGACAGAGACGACCGCAAGAATTGTATACCACATAGGCCTAAGCAGAGGTCGGAGAAGGAATGTGTAACATTTTACAATTCTAATCATTATGTTGATTGTGCCTCGTACGGATGCAAGCCGACCAGTCCGCCGCCGCGGCCGTCTCCTCCGCCGCGGCCGGTTCATCGTTATTATCCGTGAGAATTATAATTTATTGTGTTGTTGGTGTTTGACCATAACAATAAGAAAAAAAAAAAGATTTAAGAAATTTGCGGGTGCATGGGTGCGCAAGATCAAGATATGGACTTTCATGGTGCTTTGTTTTGTTTGTTTTCTTTTGTTGTTTGCTTTTAAATTATAGTGGTTGAGTGGCTGACTTTATGGTCATTATGTAAAGTATGGGATTAATGAATTGCTACTGTATTTTTTACTCAACTAATTATTTATTTGTCTGAAAAAAAAGTGTTTTTTTTTTTAACGTGAAAAAATAAGTGTTTATTTATAATAATAAAAATTTGTCTTAAGCTAATTGCAAATTTGCAAGTTTAATGTTCTTCTCAAGTAGAATAGTGTAAATCTCTTAAAGTTATACATGAAAATATTCATGAAAATATACACTCATTTTGAAGTTAAGGAGAGTGACCGAATTTTTCATAAGTTAGAATGGCAAAAAAAATTGGAATGTATGTGAGAAAGCTCTAACGAGAGCGAGATGGTCTGAAAACAAGTGCACCCGAGCCTGAAGATGTCTAAATGTAATAAACAACCACCAAGTCGAGATTTCAAATCTTGGAAGCCAAAATAAAGGGGACATTCTTAGAAGCCTAATTCTAGGAAGCTTCAACTTTTGGGGAGTCAGATTCCAAGAGATGAAGCTTGGAGAGACCCCCACCCTCCAGACACATCCACAAAGAGGTCACGTCCAGTGCCCCGTGTGGTTTCATTGATGTCATGCACACGTTGCCATGAGTCCCTAAGAAGTACTCGTGCATACGTGGTAGAAGCTTCTACAAAATTAAGTTACCATCAACAACTCTTAATAGAATCGGAATGAAAATCACTCACATTATTTGTCACCATTGTGTAAATGAGTATGTTATTCCTTAAAGAGGAAAAGCTTTTAGAAATCTCAAAGTGAGAATCTCATTCTTACACAACGAGTTGAATTTTCAAACACATATGAATTTCTACTTTATAAGGTTTCAAGATTAACACACACAAAAAAAGTGAGGTTTTCAAGACTGCAACACACAAAACTCGAATTTTCTTAGCTAAGCCAAGAGTCGTGGATCTATAATTATGCACATGAAATATTTGGCCGAATGCTCCGTATGTTTACCTAATTTGTACATCCCGAAAAGGTGGTTTGCATATATGTTTTTACCCGTCGCCTACCTTCATATGCTACAATATCGCTATGTGCACTTAATTTGCAGCTGGCGACCCACGCCTAGTCAATCTCTCTTTGAGTCATAAATAAATTAAACCATATTATAATTTGTTAAGAGCATGAAACAACGTACGAAGCAAATAACTTGTGAGTCAAATTTATGGATGGTAGGGTTATGCGATCTTTAGATGATGTTGGCTGTAGGTTGGGTGGCACATCTGAACTGAACTATCTGTCTAGTAGGAGGTTGTGTTGTTTTGGTGGGCTCGAACAAGACTGCGCAACGCAACCATTGTTGTCCTAATCTCCCCTAGCTAGCGATGATGTTGTCAAATCACCACCTATATATATCCAAGTACACAGCCAATTTCGAATACTCACAGCAATACAAGGCCTATACGAACCACGAATACGAGTATATATGTTCTTGCATGTCTTTTGCATGTACATCAGACAGATTGTAAATCGAACAAATATGTCAAGGCACGAAACATCATTATGTCTCTCAATTCAGCCCATACAAAGACAGCAACCTCATTATATAGGAAAATGCAGAAACAGTGTAGTTTGTTGAGTATTGTGGTTGTCAATTCATTTCTCTTCTACCTATTCTCTGTGTTCCCTTTCCAATTCATAGCTTTGTGGTTTGTGATGACCTCAAGCTATTTACTGTAATTTTTCCTTTGATGAATGAAATGGCCATGGAAGCTTAATGCTGAGGCAAATCTTTTGAATTGTGTTGTTAGTTGTTAGTTTCATTTCATTATTGCTGTGTTTTCTGGGCTTGAGTGTGCAAGGGCATACCAGGTTTCACTTGCACCATTATATTTAGCCTATTCAATTCATATTTATCTGATGTGGGATTTATTACCCACTTCAACATAACTCATCTGAGAAAAGATAATATTTTTTTAATCCCAAATATGCCCTCCTTAAAAATAACCAATATGTCTCAATTTCTCAGGATTTCAAATAAAAATTGGTAAACGAATGCTACCTAAGAGTTTAGCCTACCAATTAGACACATCCGAGATAATGTTTTGCATGGGAGACCAAATCAAGAAGGATGAATCATATTTCACCATACATTATGTGCTACTACATTAGATGGAGAACCTTGGCTCGACAGTAAAGTTGTCTAGTGTCCTTGAGGTGTATGCATATATGACGCTCCATAGACTCCAATGGTGGGAGCCTCATGCACTAGGCCACCCTAATCATGTAGTTATAGTTCCCTTGGCTACAACCCAATAGTTCAAGTATAACACTTCTCTTATAGAGACCACAGGTTCAAATCTTGTCGTGTGGGGTGAGGTTTTGGGAAAAGGCTCGGCCCATTTGAACAAATATTATTATTTTGAATCATGTAGTATTGCATTAATTAATGCATGTTATTCTTTTATATGTTCATTTGGTAGTCCTTATAGTGTGTATATTAATTTATGGAGCAGGGATTTGAGCAACAACCACATTGGAGGAACTTTTCCATCTAATTTGCCTGTAACACTCAGGAACTTGTATGTTTAAACCTTGTCCTTTTTTTGTGTCCGTGATTTGCTAGACGAGCCACTTATAGCTCATTAACTCACACATTTTTCTTAACCAAACAATATTTTCCGGTCTGCTGCGTTAGTTCTCTTTCAGGTAACCAGATCACTGGAACCATTCCTGATAGTCTGTCCTCATTGACTCAGCTATTACAGTTGTAAGTTACTAGGCTTCCATCAAACATTTCTCTTCTTAATGTAAATTATTTGGATGCTAGTAGTCTAGTACTCTTAACTTCAATTTATTTTCTATTTATTTATTCAATCTATCTTTTCTCTTCCTTAGGTCAGTGAAGGACAATCTTTTGAGTGGTGAAATACCGGATTCCTTTCAACAGCTTACAAGCTTGACAAACTTGTAAGCATTTTATGTTTTTATCAAAGTTGTTCCTTATTGATCAAGTTTTGAGGTTTTTGATGTGATGAGTTATATATGATGATCCAGGGATTTGTCGGGTAATAATTTGAGTGGTCAACTGCCTCCCTCGATGGGGAATTTGTCATATCTTTCGTCATTGTGAGTAACTTCTATCTCGAGATTTCTTGCCGTAGACACTTATAATCTCCCCAGTAAATTCATTGATGGCTTGTTGGTTGCAGGCACTTGCAGAACAATAAACTTACTGGAGTACTTGATGTACTACAGGATCTTCACCTGATGGATTTGTACTTTCTTCCACTCTTTCACTTCTTTTTCTTTTAAACATACTCTTCTTTGTACTTTTAGGTAGCTTATGGATTAGAATTTTGGTTCAATCACGAGAATCAAGAATTAAAATAAGAATATTTCAAAAAAGAAAAAGAATTGGAATGAGAATGGGATTGTTCATGTTTGGATTACGATCTATTGGTTATGAAATTCGTATTCTTGATTCCCATCCGCATTCCAATGTTTCTATTTCTAGCGCTTCCATAGTGTTGTACTAGGTAATCAGATGTTAGTTCTCGTCAAATACTGTTTGTTGCAACTAACAACATATCACTCTTTTATTTAGGAACATAGAGAACAATCTTTTCTCTGGGCCTATACCTGC
Organism: Pelargonium australe; assembly: GCA_036897465.1. Taxonomy (NCBI): domain Eukaryota; kingdom Viridiplantae; phylum Streptophyta; class Magnoliopsida; order Geraniales; family Geraniaceae; genus Pelargonium; species Pelargonium australe. The sequence continues at coordinate 6,130 of JAYMTH010002988.1, read as the reverse complement.
TTCGTTGCTGAGCATCCCGACTTTCAGGTGAAGCTATAATGTATTGCATTTTAGCCATCTTTTTGTAACATGGTCTCTATTATTTTCAGATTTACTTATTCTGAAACTAGTTCTCGTGAAGAAAAAATCTTATTAGTTGGTGTGAGAAACATGGGTTCATAATTGAGGTAAAATTATGAACCCATGTTTTAAAAAAAGGTTTTCTTAAATTTGCACCTCCCAGACTTCCATTTTCTAAATGTTGTCCATGTCCTGATTTTCTTAAATTTTCCAACTTTAAAAAAAAGGTTTTAGGTAAAATTTTACCCTTAAAATAAAGTCGACTTTCTACTTCAGTTTCTATTTTGCTTAATACCGAAATGCATTTTTACGTATAACTAGCTGGATTGCAATATAATTTGACATGGGGGTGGCTCCCGTGACTTAGCTAAACAAGAGAATCTCGATGTTGTTTTACCATAATTTCTCATCTTTGTAACTGCAACTTTATTGTGCAGGAGCGACGGCAATCCCTTCAACACTACAGTTATTCCATCATCTCCTTCCCCGGCCCCTATGTCTCCAGCTGGGGCACCGTATTCTGAAGAAGGCCATGGGAAACAAGCAAATGGACCTTCTGCTACACAAACACTAGATTCTCTAACATCTAGGAAATTTTTAACGGCCAAAACTGTAACTTGGATTGCTGCTATTGGGGCTATGGTACTTCTAGTATTAGCATTAGGATTGTGCCTCTTCTTGTCAAGGTGCTGTAAAGGAAGGAAAATGGATGAAATTGCAGAGAAGCATAATGTGGATACATATAATGCCCCAAGAGAGAAGCCTATATACGACTCTTCTCTACAACCAAATTATGAAGTGGAGAAAGGTGTTTTTATCTTTACCCATTCTTCTTTTAGACGATATTAAGACTGGGTATGATTGGCCCTGGACTGGACATCTGGACCATACCGGACCGAAAACTTTGGTTCGGTCTTCAGTCCGGTCCATAGTCAAATCCTTTGGTCCTAGTCTGGACTGATTTTGATTTTTTAAACTTATTCTATTAGTATATATATAATATTTTTTAATCAATTTTTGTACAATATATTTCATTATTACTCACTCCAGTTATATTCATGTTCGTATATAAACACTCCTTAATAAATTGAAATCGGTCCATTTGATCCAGTCCCAGGCCGGTATACTTGTTATTGGTCCACTCAGGTCTTTGGACCGGCCTCAATTGGTCTGGTTTTCAGTCCGGTCATGGTCCGATTGTGGACTGATACCAGTCCTAAACAGCATACATGCTTTCCCCTTTGAGTTATATTTATTCTAATTTCGCATTCTCTTAAAGTTTCCTCAGCAATTCCTAAGGAAGGAGTTAGCAAACCTCTAGATGGATGCAGAGTGGATAATAGAAGAACGGGTTTGAATATACAACCACGTGGTGAACAGGAGATTGATGCGAAGAAAGTGGCAACAAGCTCGAGGCTCAAGAAAGATCATGCAATAGACATGTCAGGCTCGGATTTGAATTCCACGGGATTCCATCTACCTCCACCTCCACCTCCTCCCTCTTTCCTTACTTCTGAGAAGATGATCGTAAATCCAATTGTGCCTGTTGAAAATGCTATGAAGAGAGCCCCTAGTAATAGTGTCAGCTCGTGTTCTGCAAGTGTTTTCACCATTGCTTTGCTTCAACAATACACAAATAGCTTTTCTGAGGATAATTTTATTGGAGAAGGCACGCTTGGCAGTGTTTATAGGGCTGACCTACCCAATGGAAAGGTAAGTTTCTTTTGATCTCAGTATTTTCTTTATTTGTTCTTCAAATGCTCATGGCTTCTTTAAGATCCCGATAACCGTGTTTTCACTTGATTCATTATTGTAGCAACTGGCAGTTAAGAAACTAGACACTTTGGCTTCTACCCAGCAGAGTGATGAAGAGTTCCTTGAGATGGTATCTGGCATCTCCAAACTTAAACATGCTAATATTGTGGAGCTTTTGGGTTACTGTTTGGAGCATGGTCAACGGCTACTTGTTTATGAGTATTGCAAAAATGGGACGCTTCATGATGCACTGCAAGTGGATGATGAGATGCACAAGAAGCTTTCATGGAATGCACGCATCCAGTTAGCTCTTGGAGCTGCAAGAGCTCTAGAGTAAGTACAATAAGAAATCAATTGATTAATCTGAAAATACATTTCTGCTTTTTCACGGAAATGGATATTTTAAATGGAATGCTCATTCTAGGCTGGGAGGCAAGAGCTGGTTAATGGGACAACAGGCCAGGCTGAAAAATGCAAGTATGCTGACCGAACCACTTTTTGTCATCCTGAGCCAGTGATGGCTCGTGGGCTGTGGTTCGTTTTGCAAGCAAAATAAGCCATGAGCTGGAATTGGACCAAACTCACTTGCGCCTACACGCGCCGAGCCAAAAAATGCTCGCATGTTTATTGGTCATCTTGTTCCAGCCTGAGCCCTGTATAGAGGCAAGGGACAAATTCTCTTATCACTATAGTAGTAAACTACTAATGGTGGCTTGGGAGATCTCTAGAAGGGCTTGTTTGTGGTTTTACTTTCATCACGTGCAAGATAGGATCGTGGGAGGTGTTATTGCTTCTCATTTTTTTTTTAAACTATTTATTGGTCGAGGAGTGAGTTGTCTTTCTGTTTGTTGTGAAGGTATCTGCATGAGGTCTGTCATCCACCCATCATACACCATAACTTCAAGTCTGCAAATATTCTTCTTGACGACCAGCTTCTAGTGCGAGTTTCAGACTGTGGTTTGGCTCCTCTGTTATCATCTGGCTCTACAAGTCAGGTATTTCTTTGTTTTAAGATGTTCATATCATCTTGTCTTTTTATTGGGTTTTACTCACCTAAGTTGACTTCTAGTAGATGGAGTTAAATAGAATGCGATAAAAATTGTTTAGAGATAGAGCTGGCAATTCGCGTTCGTGTCATGATCGTATCATGTCAGAGATTGAATATGTGCTATGCATGTCAAGAAAAAAATGACACTTTTAATAATTATGTTCAAATACTGAACACAAACACAACATGTTTAATATTCGTTTGGTTTTTGTGTTCGTGTCGGCTTTGCCTTAAATGAGAAACAAGGCGTTTTGCTGTCGATGTAGGCATGTTGGTCACAGTTTCTTCTTGCACTCACTTATCTTAAGTGGAATAGATTTGGATAAAAAGTGGGGACTTTGAGTGAGGAGATGAGATGAATGAAATTTTGAGAGAAGAGATTAAGCAATTAAGCAATGCTCTGATTTAACAAAAAAAAAAAAAATGCTAATAACATTAACCGTATTCTTAGGTTCAACATGAACGCGACATGATTATAAATGTGCTTAGCCCAAACACGCATAAATCCTGTTGGGTTCGTCTTGGGTCACGTGTCGTTTCTCAAATTACCAACTCTACATATAATATCAGTGAAGCGAGGAAAAAGTGGGTGCAATAGGCGACATTTTTCTTAAAACAGCGCCAGATATTTGAAAGAATTACTTTGAATTTTCAAAGTGGTGTGGCGTAGTGGAGTCCAACTATAATATGAAGCTCCATTGAGAGTGGAGCTAGTGCTCAGAATACAATGATGTTAGGAACCAATCTAGTCAACAGTGTAGGTGAGAGTTTAGTATTTCAGCGTAAACTGATGCAATACATAGGTTTCATGCAAAAAAAGAGTTTAATAACAAAATGGTTGGAGAAAACACACTAGATTGTAGATGTCAATGCAAAATTTATGAGCTATAAATTTAACTTCCGTACGTGTGTATACGATATTTTGCTAACATATTTGAACATGTTCTTTAGTTGTCAGGACACCTCACTGCATACGGTTATGGTTCCCTGGAATTTGAGTCTGGGAGTTATACTTACCAGAGTGATATTTACAGCTTTGGAGTCGTAATGTTAGAGCTTCTAACGGGGAGGAAGTCATATGAGAGGTACGTTTTTCATGATCTGTAGAATCATTTCAAATCTGCATATTACACTTATTGAAACTCATTCACGGATTTTCACAATTTAGGTCACGACCTAGAGGAGAGCAATTTCTGGTTAGATGGGCAGTACCTCAACTTCATGATATCAACGCATTGTCGAGGATGGCGGACCCTTTTCTAAATGGAGCATATCCTATTAAGGCGCTGTCACGATTTGCCGACATAATATCCCTATGTCTACAAGTGAGTGATTTTTCAATCTCTATTATTTTGGCATGTTTTGTATGGCATCGTTATGTAACATGAATACATGGATAACCGATATCCGATTCTCGGGAGACTAGGCCATAGTCAATCCACTCTTTGTTTGACATGTTAAATCTAAATTTAATATTATAGGAACATATAATATCCTATAGTCTAACACCTTGATTAGTGTATAAGAATTCTCATGAGAGGTTAGTGTTATGAAATTAGTTTAAATGTAATTTTAATAACATTGGAACACATAATTTTCATGAGAGGTTAGTTTATAAGAATCTGGATTAAATTTCTATTTAGTTTCTTATCTATCTCAATTTAAGAATTTTGTGCAACTCTAGGGAGTTAGTTGATGTGTAAAGAAGTTAGGTAGTTAGATAAATTGGCATATTTTTGGATAGTTATTGTGTTTGTGTCATTATTGCGTCCCGTATCCGAGTCCATGCTTCGTTGAAACCATGGAAGATGACGAGGCAATGTTGTTTTCATGTACTATGGGAACTAGGTGAAAATGTTACGATCCAATGCACTTTCGAAGGATTTCTTTATCTTTTGTTCTTACATATTGACTTATTGTAAATAAATACCGAGACTTTTTTGTTTCAACACTCGAGTTCATTGAATCACACTTTTATGCAGAGAGAACCGGAATTCAGGCCACCAATGTCCGAAATCGTTCAAAGCCTCTTAAACATGATTCAGAGAGAAGTTTGAACTAATCAATCAATGGAGGAGATGAACTTATTTATTTCTAGATTTCAAATGTTTAGTGCACCATTTCTTGTCAAGATTTGCTTATTTTCTGACTTCCCGTCATTGATTTGTGTAAATACTGCATGTCGATGTATTGTGTAAATGTGATTAGTTCAATTTTGGCCATGTTCGAGATTTTCGGAGAAATGCCTTAAGAGGCTTGGAGGGCATGGCATGCACAATGTGGAGAATTCGTGTGGCTTGCTCTGTTGTATTATAAGACAAATATTTTTTATTTTTATATTAATTGAGAATTAGGACCATATGTTGAGAAGTCTATATTAGCTGCCACTCTTAGATGTTGAAATTCAGTTGGTGCATTCGAAACAAATTTATGTGAAGCAAATCGACTTTTTGATATGTTTTGTACTAACAATCAGACGATTTCTTAGTTTAGTTTGTTAGTTCTTTTCTTTTATCTGCAAGCGTACCCACAACGAAGCTCGAAATTGAGAACAATTACTTGCTCTACTGAGTTATAGTTCCTAGTTTGGTTGATTACTTTTTAAACCTACATTTTGGTTGACCTAGCTTTGTTGATCCACCAAAATATTTTGTTTTTTCTTGATTGCCCTCTCATGTAAATAAGTCAAATATAGCTTCAAATACAATGTAAATAATCAATTCAACTAAAATATTAAATAAACGGATAAATGCCTCGTATTAATTTTGTATTCCACACAAATTAAGTCTTGTTTGGAAACAGTTAAGAGTATGCATAAGTTGCTGCACATCCACTAGAATTGTGTCAAATTATCACAAAATTAGATTTCCACTCTCTACTTATGTAATAATGAAAAACTAGTAAGAAGTAAATATTTTTCACTTATGTCAGAATAAGTAGGAGAGAGAAAATCTATTGTCTACATATTTGCAATCATGATTAATAAAATATTAATATAAATAATATAAAATGTATTTTTATTACTTTTATTATCAATCAATAACAACTTATAGACGTAATTAAGTGCAGCGGATCAGCGGATAGGATTAACAGAGAAAATATACTAGGGTAGCGTTGCTGACTTAGGCACCGACGATGGTAACTTGGTGGTCGTTCTCTCTCTAGGAGTGTATTGCATTTAGGGAAACAAAGGGAGCTAAGGTTTTTGGGTGTGTGTGACTTTCAAGGGCGGGTAAGGCTTCGGTGAGCAACGACTATTAGGAGGAA
>JAYMTH010002987.1:0-11586 GCA_036897465.1 Pelargonium australe | reverse complement strand
AAACTCCACACTCACACATATAACTCACACACACATACTATTACTACCCATCCCCATACCACGCCCGAGAGGGGTCTTGAACACGAGTCCTCAAAGCTTGTCCCAAGCCTTGCTAAGTGGGCGTTGGGGAGAAAAGTATTGTTAAATCCATTGGATATGAACATGCATCTAAAAAGTAAATAGAACACTATTTTGAGTCCAATTTAATGCCCTTATAATTTGTGTTATTGAAATCACATAATTCTCCACAAAACTAGTTTCACATTACTTCACAAATTGAAATGGCTTGCCTCTAAATTCTACTTCTAACACTAAGCTCATGCCTCATTTGCTCCCTCAGAACTCTCCTCAATAACTTGTTTGAAGCTGTTCTTGGAAACTCCCGCAAAATCTTCACAAACCTCACCTGTTACAAATCAATCAAGATTTAGAGTAAGCGATTGTTTGTTAACGTATACGAGATCATATCGCGAAGGACGAGAAACAAACCTTAAACAAAGGGTTAAGATTGCTTTGAATAGCTTTTGAGAAATTAATCTTTAGAATGTCTGGTTCTATGTTGAATCCTTTCTTGAGTACCACCAGTATAACCAGCTGCTCGGGACCCCCATTTACCGGTGCAACACTGATTGCAGCCGTTTCCAAGATGCTTTCATCAACTCTGTCACACACTCGTTCGATCTCAACTGAACTTGTCTGCATATAAAGAGTTAACTATATCAGTAAAACCATTACCAAATCACTGATAATCTAAGCTCATACCGTGTCCTAAGTTATATACCTTAATGCCACCGAGATTCATGGTGTCATCAGCCCGGCCCTGCACAACAAAGTAGCCTCCAACAGTTCTCTTAATGATGTCTCCATGTCTTCTCAGCAACTGCCAATACATGTTATAGAAACCCGATATTAATGCCAAACTTGTTCAACACCAATGTCTCTTGCAAGACTCTTAACGTACCATTCCTTTGTGCATAGACATTCCCGTGAAGTAGATTTTCTCGTGATCAGCATTAAGCAATCTATCTGTTGCTCCCATGTATTTGGGGAATAAACCCACTTCCCCGACACATGCTTCATCATCCGGCTGTCACAAGAACATGCATACGTTTCAGGTTTGTGAGTGGAACGCTTAATCAAGAAAGCACACGAAAAGATGATCTTACATAAGGAACTCCATGTTCATTAAGAATGACAAAGCCTGTTGTCATTGATGCCGTACTAAATGCACCAAAAGCTTGAGGCTGCAGTGGACTTCCTTGGATGTAGGATGATGCAAGTTCGGTTCCTCCACAACATTCAATAATGGGTTTGTAATATGCTCGTGAAGATAGCCAAAGGTCGTCATCAACATTGGAGGCTTCCCCCGTCGAACCAAACAATCTGCATAGATTGGATTTTACGTTCCTTTCTCGAGAATTAGATGCTAACATGTTTTTAGATAGAAGATCACCTTATCTTTGTCCAGTCTAGGTCTTTCATACACTGTGTACTCTTCCAAGCTTTCACCAGGCTTGGAATTGTACCCAAAATTGTCACTCCTGCATCCTGAAGGTAGCGTACCACAAGAAAAATTAAGTGCCGGGTGGCTGAAAATCATAATCTCCTCAGTTTTTCCTCATGAACCTACTAGATCATGTAGTACGTGTTGCGTTTCTCAAGTGAATGTACAGAGAATAAAATGTCGGGTTGGTCTCTAACCTGAACAAATTTTCCAAAACCACGGTCAAGTGGAGATCCGTGATAAAGAGCAAGAGTTGCGCCAGCCAGAAAGCTTGAGTAGAGTAAAATAGGCCCCATAACCCATCCTAAATTAGTCGGCCAGCAGACTACATCTCCAGCTTGAACATCCATGTGAGCCCATGAATCAGCAGCACATCGGATTGGCGAAAGATGTGTCCATGGAATGGCTTTTGGCTCACCTGATAAAGACGGAAAGGTATATAAAATATCATTTGACACATGAATGTAAGGTCAGAACTGACAATGACTACATTATCAATTCCCGTCTCTACCTGTCGTTCCAGATGAAAAGAGTATGTTAGTCACAGAGTCCACTGGTTGATATGCGGGAGAGTAAGATTTTGGTCTGCAAAGAACAAAATGTAGTCATAATGATATACCCGAAAGGGAATTGAGAACGGAAAGATGGTGAAGAAAATCTAATTGAGTGCACGTTTTGTGTAATAACTAAGGTAGGCGATTCCATTGCGTTAATAGTACTTCAGTGGATTATTACCTTGAATGGTGATTGATGCTAGAAAGAAAATCCTTCCATGATAGATCTTGCCCTCTTAACTGAACTCCTATGTCATTTCCAGTAACAGGAAGCACAATAATTTTACAAGACGTAGCTTCAACAACTCGGCTGAAAGGAAGAATTATAGTCATATTAAGTTTCAAAGCAAGATAGTAATAGGTAAGAAACTCGCAAAAATCACCCTTCTCGTTTTCAACATAATTGAAAGGCATCAATCTTTTGGGACAATACATGGTTTGTGCCTTTGAAAACCAGCAACTACAAAAGTCCAAGTTTTTAACGGAAATGATAAGAAAACGCAGCACTCAGCATGAACTGTAATAGAATGAATCATAACCTGTATAGTGGAAATCTTCGACCTCCTCTTTGTATAAAATCCTGAGTACAAATTAAAGTCAATAGTTATTTCCAGAAAGTATTTGCAAACTGGAAAATAACAACACTACCAAAAATGTAATGGTGTCCAAAAAAGCCATATTTTATGTCAGAAATGATCTGATAGTTGAAGATCACCTGTGTAAAGATACCCTTTGCTTTAGACACGCGTAAACGGCTTGCAATTTCCTTTGGCGCAAAGCTGTCAGCTATTGATACAACAACGTATCCTGCTAGCACAATTGCTAAATATATAATAACTGCACTGACTGTCATGGGCATATCAATCGCAATTGCATCACCCTTTGAAAATGTTACATCCAATGCATTCGCCACCAACCTGTGAATCATGTTGTAAGCTCTGAGATGAAGCTGAAAACAATATTGAATTGGAAAAAGAGACAAAGCAAATGACGATATGACAAGTATTATGTTGCTTATGTTTCATTTGCATCTAATGCAAATGACTTCTGTTATAGCATAATATTTAATTTGACCCCCAAAAAAGAGAGGTTAATAGTTAAGATCTTACATTACTTGTTCTCGTAGTTCCTTCAATGTCAAATGATTAATGCTGGAATCATCGCAACTTTCATCCCTCCAAACGACAGCCAAGCCATGATCCTCTTTCCTTGGATGACTTGTGGGTAGCAAACAACATTCAGCAATATTCAAAACCGAACCTGGAAGCCATGTCCCCCCATGTTTCAATTGGTTGGTAGTATCTAGAATGCACTTCGGGGCTTCACGAAATACAACTGAAAGCTCTTTCAGAACAACTGACCAGTACACCTGAAAAGCACCAACAAACACTAAATCCAAATGGAAACATAACTTAAAAAAATAATCACAATCCTGCTAAGAGCCAAATAATGCATATTACTGAAACAAGTCAACAACATACCTCAGGGTGCTGAACAGAGAATTTTTGGAAAAGGTCAAAACTTGCGATAGGATCCTTGTATGACGTCCCCAAGAACTTGGAACCGTGCATTTCCATGAGACGACCCAGGTTTGTGCTCTTGGAATGATATCTAACAGGTAAGGAATCATGGAGTCAGTTGAGTATTAGGCAAGAAAGCAAACAAACATAAATCTGAGAGTAAATTTTACTTACTGAGAAGGAAACCAGTAGAGAGGAGGCCCATTTTTGGAGACATCCCAGTGAGCATAAACTGAATAGTAGAGGAGCTGGTGCAGAGCATGAGGATGGGATGGTTTGAGCAGCCTCCGAGCCAGCAGGTTCTTCCACAGCTCTCTCGGGTCCGAGGAACCTCCACCTCCAGCAGTCAACGCATCATGGAGCAGCCTTTGAAAATCTTTGGCCTCCGCTACAGACAGACCTGTGTTTATCAAATCATCAACACCCAATTCCTCTATGCTCTTCATCTTCCTCGTACATGCATATGATCACAAGAAGCTCAACATATATTAATTTGTTTGTCATATGCAATAAGTAGAAGCAGATATGAAGTAAAGTAGGTGGGATGTGTGGGAGGGAAGTTGGACACGTGACATTTCCTACCTGCCTCACTTGCATCCATTTGGTAAACCACCATCTCTTCTTTCTAGAGTCTAGACTGACCATGACTCCTATGTGAGAGATTCAAGAATAAAAACCTTCCCAAATATTTGGGAACACTATGGTTTTATTTTAAACTCTAATATCAAATTTACATATGCTAAAAAAATGAAAATGAATCGGAAAACAAGTAAATGCGAATAAATATTACAAACTGTTGACGGGACTAAATATGGGATTCTGCATTTTCCTCTCCCTTTTGACAGAATAGAATGCATGCAAGTTTCGACGATGCTGCATTGGCTAATGATATATATACATAGTTAATAAAATCATAAATTACATAACAGAATTGTCACATGACTCCATAGTTCATGTTGCATAAAAGTAGAAAACTAGTATCTCTTGAGATGGCCTCAACATCAGACCATTCTGAAATCTAATGTAGCTAACAACTTCATGCTTTTCTTATCCAATCTGAGTCCTCAGATTCACTTGGCAAATCGGAATGTCCACTCAGCAGCTATTTGATCGTGCTTTGTTCTGTCGGCTAAATACAAGTGAGCAATGCCAGGGGCAAGTGGACTATCTGCAATAATTTGCACTTTTTCTTTAGTTCAGCATTCATAACTATATACTAATATCCATTAATGCACCTCGGAATTGAGTAAGGGTTTGAAAAACTTACAAGGGTCAGGGTTGGTGAAAACTGATCTGATTGCAAGTAGGACCTTTGTAATCGTTAAAGCTGGACTCCAACTATCCTTCAAAATATCTAAACTGAGGTTGCCAGAAGAATCAACATTGCAGTGGTAGATTCGAGTTTTGAATACAACCTACAAACCCAAACTTATAACTGAAACAAAAGAGAGGAAATATATGATGAAAAAAATACATGCAATTACGAGATGAACATATTTTACTAATAGTGTGAAGCTATAGAAGCTTTACAATTCATATTGTCGACATTCAATGGGTTCTTTATTTTGGATCCAACATATGTGTGAGCAGGCTTCATATGTACTCATTTTTTCCCTAAAAGGGAAGAGTTTATCATCTAGGAAAGTTATACCAAATCCCACTCCCGCATTGTCCAATTAGAGAGACAATATACCATCCATTTATTCAATTAATATCTTAGTCTCATTTTCGTATTTAAATTGCTTATTTTTATGTTTCCAACAGTAGCTTTCTTGTCATTCTAAGTTTTTATATTGCTCCGGGATTTTGGAAACATCACGCAAGTATTTTTTACCCCGTAAGCTGAGTATAGTAGAACCCCAAAACACAACTTTATCATTTATTTAATTGACCAAGAGAAGCACATAAAAGGCAAAAAATAATGTTGTTATTGAGCTACAGTAGAAATGGTGGGAAAGCATTAAATAGAACCCAACTTTGATTGGAAAATGACTTAGTTTTTATAATAGTGTGTAAGTGGTGGGAAAGGAAGCTTATAAGGGAGTATAATGTTTCCCATTCACTCCATAAAAGGTACGGCAAGGAATCACAGAATTTTGACATTTAATTAGAATCACATCCATTATATAGGCTTATATCATATCAAATTAACCAAATTGGACAGGACGACAACAGCAAGTGAGGGCCAGATCCATTTACACTTACACCCCTTGACATGATGAATTGTATTAAATGCATAAACAATTATATGGGGTCCGTAGGTTGATCCAATGCACATGGATACTGAAAATGTTGTCTGTGTACACTCAAAGTTATTCTTTTCTGAAGGGTGGTGTCAGAATATCCTCATCAGATAAGGAAAACTAAATAAATAAAATACTACCTCCCAACCCAAATAAATGTCCTTGGTTACTCTTGAATCTTGATACATCAATGTCAACATTAAAAACGGGAAATTAGACTTTGATAAGTGACTTATTTGAGACACACTAGAAATAGAATAGATATGAAAACACTTATTAAATGACAGGGAGCAAAATGCATAAATTCAGATAAACTTATTATAAGTATGTACGCAACCTAACATCTTTAAACACTGAATTACTCAACATTTGTCATCTTCTTCTACTAAAAGTACTTGAGCAATGAGGCAGAAATTTGTCTCATCAAGATACATGGAGAGACTTTGTGATAACATTTAACTAAACAAAGATCCCAACCTTCTGAAGTTGATGGGAGAAGTGTCAAGGGCCCCTATCATAACTATTAGTATTAGCATGGCCATACTTGAAAATCAGAAAATCTTTCTTTTGCTAAAATATTAAATTTAAGTTCTAGTGGACTTGTAGTTCATTATGTCTCCTAAATCCTCAACTGGTGCTCTTTTAAATGCAATGAGCAGGTTATGTTCAACTTTTAACTCATTCTGTTTCATAAGTGCTGTTTGTTTTTTAAATTGAGATTGCTGCTATTTGTAAATATTTCTACACATAATTGAAAATCTCAGACATCAGGCCATCAAATATACTACAATTTGAGTATAAGCATGCTATTCTAATGTGTATTGCTTAGCATATCTGTCTCTGTGTCACAACTCAAGTATGCAAGAAAGTCAGTATTGCTTAGCAATTTCCATTAATTAAGACAGAAGTTTTACCTTTGGAGGTTTGAATGGATAGTCACTTGGAAATGTAATGTCGAGAAAAAATATGCCACCTTGGTATGGTGATCCTACAAAGACAAAAAAGAAGTTTTGAGATGCAGGTACTCTGTGATGCCATAAGTTTTTTCTCATAATTATAAAACAAGACAGCAGTTGGGAAACTGAACGTCTAAAACTTGAATCGTAACTGTTCAAAAATGACATCCAGGCAAATCATTGATAAAGCAGTCAAGTTTGATACTCACACAAAGATGGGATTACAAAATTAAAGTCTGATTTGAAGCCAAAAATTGACTCTTCAGTGGGTCATTCATGTTTGTTTAACACAACATCATCTAATTCTACACAGAAATCTGGGATTAAATAATTAGGAATCAAGTTATAGGGGAATTGCGGCGGACAATCCGCTGCAGCATGAGTAAAACTCTGGAGAGTTGAAGTTGACAGTTGGGGTTGTAGCAAATATCCTCGAGCTACAGCACAAACGGGGCTGTCCCCAAATGCACGGCCTATTTCCTACACCACACGCCCGTGTGTCCCAGCCCAAGCCACGCAGCACTCTCGCGTTCTGCCGTGCAAGTCTATGGACCCTCTTGCACGTCCGTGCTCCATGTACAACAGGACGTGGCTTCCCAGCGACACGCATGCCTGTTCTCCTCGACATGTACAACCATGCAATTCATCTAGGCCATGTGTGCACCTGATTCACGCCCAACGTGCCCGGGCGTGACTCCCTCTTTACAGTCTACGCATGTGTGTGATGCCAAACGCCAGAGCAACCTTGCGTCCCTCTCTGCTCAGAACTAGCATGAGGATATGTTCCTCTCATGTGGCTTTCCTCACGCCTCATGCGATCTCCCTTCCTCCTCGTGAGCCCTCTCATGACCCCCAAGTGCTTCCTAAGGTCCCATACGCACCTTTGGCAATGGATCCCTCACAATCATTGTTAAATTTCATAATGAGTCACATATAATGGTTCATGATTCCAGCCTTCCACTACTAAAAGGCCAACCTCTTTAGAATGGTTTGACTTCTATCATCTCTGCTCGAAACTAGCATGAGGATATGTTCCTCTCATGTGGCTTTCCTCAAGCCTCATGCGGCTTCCCTTCCTCCTCATGAGTTCTCTCATGACCCTCAGGTGCCTCCTAAGCTCCCATATACACTTATGGCAATGGATCTCTCACAATTATTGTTAAATTTCATAAAGAGCCACATATTATGGTTCATGCTTCCACTACTAAAAGGTCAACCTCATTAGAATGGTTTAGCTTCTATCATTATATTTATTCAATGTAGGACTTTAATACCCACTTCAACAGTCCTCTCACTTGCAAGCCGGATAACACAACGAATCTTGAACGTGGACCAAGAAGAGGGAGGCAACATAAACAGGCAGGTCAAGGCCTGGATTAAAACCTACTCTTATACCATGTTAAATTTCACGACAGGTCACATACAATAGTTTGGGTTTCCAATATTAGAAGGCCAACCTTCTTAGAAGAGTTTGGCTTCCAGCAGTATATTAGCTCATTAATGTGGGACTTTAGTACCCACTTCAACACCACCTAATGTAGAACTTTAATACCCATTTCAACAATCATACAGAAGCCAAATACTTCACTAGAAATAAAATGGCTCTCCCACATTGAACTCTCATTGCCACCGATGAAAGGCACTTCTCAAAAAGAGAGAATTCCCCACAAGGGTTGAGAAACTGCTATGCCCATATGGTAAGTGAGGCCTTTCCACCCACCTCACGATCTTGGTACATTGTAATCCGATAAGGGTATTGTATCACCTAGATTTGTTGGCCGGTCTCAAAGGATTCCAAGGACATGTGATTACTTATCAGGCCCCATCTTCTCTTTTCTACTAAATAGAGTACAACGTAACCTCATTGGTATTACTATGAATACTCTGCTTCCATATAGTGACTAACATTCTCACTTCTCTACTTTTGTACTAATGCAGTGCTCTCAATTCATAGGTAGAGATTTATTCTCACGCCAGAGACGAATGTCAAAACATATGTACTAGTTTTCACTCAACGTGTGTGCTCTTCTGTTTCAAACTCCAAGATCTTGAGAAGATTGAAGATTTGATGTGAATTTAACAGTTGGACAACACTAGAAAAGAATTTGTTTTAGCTAAGCCAATGTTATTTACAGTGCAAGCGCACAATGGCGCAAACTCATTTTGAAGCCACAACGCAAGGCGCAGCGCTTAACGGGCGCCTTTTGAAAATAAAGTGCACACAGATACTTGAAATGATATGTATAAATATATATATTCTAGGTGTATTTAATAGATTACCATGTTTTGTTGCTGATTTTATTTTCAATAGTTTCTGTTTTGCTACTGTAATGATTTCAATTGGCTGTTGTTTTGTCGCTTTTCAAAAGTGTTTGTAGTGCTCTTAATTTGATGTTTGTGCTTGTGATTTTATGATTGAAGATGAAGAATTAGAAATTAAAATTCGGAAGGTTATAAGTTTAGGAATATGGAAAGTCAGTGCAAGTATTTACTGCATGCAACTTTTCTTTTGTTATTTGAATTTTGGTTACCTTAACTAGTTAACTATAACTCTAGTAGTATAAACCTATGGAGTTTTAACTAAAAAGTAAAAAACCTAAAATAAAGTTCATTTTGATTATGGCGCGCCATTGTTGCGCCGCGCCATGAGCCTCTTCAAATGACGCAAGAAAGGGGTGCCTTCTCAAAATCGCCACACCTCGAGTAGATTATGGCGACGACCCTGCATCACGCCTTGCGCCATGGTGCGCACCATAGTTTGCCTTTCACAACACCGAGCTGAGCTATGGCAAACTGTGCATCACTATGGATATTGTTTGTGAACTAAACCTTAATGGTTAATTTCCAGCTTTCCAACAAAGCACCTCTAATATATTACTTGCATGGAAACTAATTGATATGAAAAATATTAAAGTGGAGCCATTGATGAGAATTGAGAAGTCTGTGCTTAGGTTATTGCCAAAAGAGAAACTCGGTAATGATGAAATCATTCAGACAAGCAATCTTAAACCCTCCATTTATGGTTAAAAATCACAAAGGAGCTACAAGAATAAGTTTTAAAGAAGATACCAACAACTTCAAAACCTTTTCACTTTAAAGCAATATTAATAGATGTATTGAATGAAATATATCATATGGGATGTATATAAATAACCATCGCAATCCACCTCGAAGGAAACGGTGGAAATTGGATAGATTCAATGACAGTCACAAGATACATAGCAAATATTCAATGGAACAGAAAACAATTAAGAGAATTCAATGGGAAACAAACATAGCCAATACATTCTACAATCATGGCCAAGTAACCAACAATAGTTAAGTACCACAAAACAAACAAAAAGTTCGGCTTGTAATCATTATAATGTGCCAGTTCAAAATCAAAACTAATGAGCTTTTAAGTACAACTAGTCTTCTTCCTGAGATTATAATGTTCCAACAAAAATCCAAGGTACCCAACAATGTTCATTACTAATTTGTCAATTTCTGAAACAAAATGATCCCCAGAGATCTGTATATGTAAAATTAAACAAGAACATCAACAAAGAAGTCGCCTCTATCTCATTTCCTAAAGAACCCATTTCTCAAAATTGTCAAAATTGTCTGATTATGATAAAATCCAGAGCAGCATGAGAGTAAAATTGAAGTAGATTGGTAACAAAGAAGTGGTTTTTAGTGAAATTGGTAAGAGAAAACAGGGAAGCGAACCTGGGGGACCAATGATGGTGGAGACCCAGTGGTAAAGGTTGTCACCTTTGGGGCCAGCAGAGCAATCGGGAGGTGGGTCCACGTTTAGCTCCGCCATCTCCCTCTGAATCCTCTTCCCGGACGACGAAACTGACGTCGTCGACGCCCACGACGTCGTAGCGGTTGTCGAAGACGCCACCATGCCTGAGTTGTTCATTTCCACTTACACACACCAACGTTTCTTAGAGACTCTGTCCAGGAGTGAGTTGAGCGGGGTCAAACACAAATATACCCTTCCGCTTCTGCCACATTTCAAAATTTACCCCTTCAAATATATTATCTATTCACATTAGACCCTAAATGATCCACCGCTTGTGCGGATCCGTCAGTTTCTTTGAGTTTCATTCTTACAAATGTACTTTCTAGACGGGATGGTTAACGCGTTAGCTACAATATTGCATGGGTCGATAGATGCACAATGCCTAATATGTATCGTTAATGATTACGGCTAGGATTATTTTGGTATTTTATCGCATTCGTTTTTCTAGCTTTCGTCTCTGAGTGTTAGTATTGGCCCAATAGCGTGTTTTTCGATCTCTATGCATTTGACCGCTCCATCAGAAATTTACTCTACCCTACCGTACTGTAGTTTGGTAGTTTCCACAGTTTAGTTAGGGTTGAGTCCTGTGATTTGACGGGAAACTGAAATAGTCACCTAGAGATGTTTTACGCTCAATGTTAATTTTATCTAAATTCGATTGGGACACGTAATTTCCAATCCGAAAAAAGTATTGGTGAAACTTTATTGAGTTGTCATGTTATGGTTGACTTAGCTTATCCTTTTAGCAACATGATTTACATTTTTTAGTTTTGGATCCATCCGGATATGCATTTATCAACCCGAAAAAATTTGAGTTAGGCCAAGCATACCCGACAAAAAACAATGCGTTTTATATTTGAAACCTGACCGTAACCCGACCAGCCCAAAAACCCTATTATAAGGTCAGAATAGGGTTCATCAACTTGAATTCGACCCGACCCAAACTTTTAGAGTTGGCCCTCAACTAGGGTTTTCACTTGTTTTGGTCCCTACACTTATCCATTTTTTATAACTTAGTTCAC
>JAYMTH010002986.1:0-11587 GCA_036897465.1 Pelargonium australe | reverse complement strand
AAAAAAAAAACTTAAAATCTTCTCCCTTTGTTTATAAATCTTGAATAACAATCGTAGAATTTGCGTTATGGCAACCCAACTCTAACCCTTGACCGTAAATCAATCATTACCTTCCCATATTGTCAACGCTTCTACCACTTGAACCTCTCTCACGCCTGATCAATTACACTGGTTTGTCACCTCATACCTTGCATGTGTTGTCCTAGACAATCCAACTTGCTTCACTCCTATCGACCTCCTCATGAATGACTCCATCCACATTCAACTTAAGTCAACCCCATGGGTCATGATATCGGGGCACCCCCTCGGCCCGTCAACCTCCCGAGCCACTACCATCCCCACAACCATTTCTGACGAAACTGTGAACTCCTTCACCGAGAGCCAAGTCTTCCATAATTAGCGAACTAAAGCGAGGAGGTCCGCGAACCATCCAACACTCTATTGCATACCCCATTGTATATTCTTCCATATACCTCCACCCTCTTGGCTAGATTAATAAAGAGTGGCAAACTACTGGAGAGAACCTTCCAAATAAAGTTTTTAATCTATGGCTAGGCACTAATTTTCCTAACCGACCTCCACAAGTCATGGTTCACAACCTCTCTCGCTCACGAAAATAAGATTTTGTACCCACTCTTAATCGAGTACTTACATGTTAACGAATTTTCAAGCTTATTTGTCTTCATTAAGACCTCCGGTTAGTGGGATACTTCGATTGCTCCTGATAGTTGAAGAATTAAGCCAATTTTTCACCCGACCACCTGCCCGCTTTAGACCAATGCTCCCTGACCTACGCTCCCACCTTACCCAGAGCATGAATCGGGCAAGATCCGACACGCTCCCTCGAGCAAATTCACCTCATACACCCATGTTTAAGAAGCATTCACGACTCTCAATGCTTCTCCAAACAAAACTCGGATGAGCACCAATAATCGAAACAAGGAAAGAAAATTCAAGAAAAATACTTGCTTTTTAAAAATGACCTGATTAATAAATAGATATTATTTATTAAATTTACCCCACAAACGTCTTGGATCCGTCCATGTCCAAGAACCAAAGTCCAAACAAAGTATAGGTTGGTAAGAGATTCAAATACAGATGATCTGTCTATAGATTATATAAGTGGTATGAAATACGATGTATTAACCTTGAAACAAAACTTAAGTGATTGGCTCTTAGCCGGTATTTTTTTATATTTTCAGCATGATTATGTTCCGCATTTGAGAGAGAAAATATTTTTCTTCGTTTCTTTACTTCTATTAATTTTTTTGTGAGTTTTTAGAATCGGACCCCTACAATTTCAGAGGCGGGGGGGGTTCGAATGCCAGTGTCCGGATGAGGATGGACACGAGGAAGCCGTTAAGGTGCAAGGCTCGGATGGAGGTCGCGGATTCTAGGAGCCATATAATCGACTTCTAGTACGAGCGACTCCCGACCTTTTGCTACTATTGCGGGAGGTTGGAGCATATCGAGAAGGAGCGTGCACGGGTGAAGGTGGCGGCGCAGTCAGATCAGGAGCGGGCGTTTGGTACCTTTCTGGCGGCTTCCGAAGAACAGAAGGTCTAACCTAGGGGAGCCATGGATTCGATCGGGTCTAGATCAGTCGTGACCTGAACCGATAGCGGTGGACCAGAACCTATCTCTACTGTCATGCAGGACGCCGAAGAGACACCCAATCGGCCTCCGCAATCTTCAAGAGGAAGCGGGGCAATTTCCAATCTGGTATGGGCCGGTCAGTCGATGGGACTAGTCCAAAAAAACGGGTCGGATGCAAACTTGGATGGACAGGTTCACACAACCAGGGGGATTTTTATAGTGAAGATGGCCTTGGGCGGAAGTGGTTCTTATGGGGCCGTCGTTTGAGGCTTGGTCTCGGGGGTGGGGGTCGGGTTTTTGATGTAAGGGTAGTAGTACATGTAGGGGGATGGCTTGCCAAGGGCCTCGAGTTTGCAAAATTGGGTGACACCTAATTTCGTGAGGATCTTCTCACTGCCATTTGACCATTTACACATGGTTAGTAGTATGTGTCTGTCTTTGTCACGTAGACAATTAGGTTCGGTTGAATCTTGGTAACCTTATATTGTTATGGTGTTTTACGAATGAATTACGTTTTACACGGTCAAAAAAAATATTTTCTTTATTTATGACTAAAAAATAAACCTACTAATAAGCTTTTTTAATCATAACCAAAAATCTATCTCTAAATCATAGGTGTAGTAGTGAGTTAATCCTTTTCTGACCCGTCATTTTGTTTCTTCCTATTTTCCCCCAGAAAATCAACGGGGAGCCACTGTTTTTTCATCTCCATGGCTTGAATTTCATCAAAATTCGTAGGTAATTCTCGTACTCTTTTCGATGCTTTGTTCTATCTTCTACATTGTGCTAGGGTTTCAGAGATTTTGATGTTTCAAGAGATTATATTTCATTTTTTGTTGTATATATAAAATGTGGATTGGGAATATAAAGAAAAGGAAACTCAATATTGAATCATCTCATTTATGGAGGCTTAGATATTTTATGATTTGAAAGAACACATAAAACCATATGTAATATGTTCAAAATTTCATTACATTTTCTTAGGAACCAAACACAATGTTGTTTCTTGTGTAGTTTAAGGTTTTTACCTAAAATTTAGTATGTAGATCACAATGTTCATGGTTAATTGTTGGTTTATCAATGATAATCCAAATACTAAAGCTTTCAATGTACCTGTTTGTTTCACTGGAAAATTTATCCTTTTCTTCGGTTTCTGCTGTGATGAAAAGAGCCAGATTGTTGCTTTTCTCTGTCCTCAGTTTGTGCTTTTGGTTCTTCCCTGAAGCCATTTGCTTTCAAGAAGCTGGTTTTTCTGTTTTTTTGTTTTACATGTAAACCTGAGTTCTCTGGAAATATATTTGTGTTCAGGAAAGAAGGAAAGATAGAAAAATGGGCAATATTAATGAAGAGCTTGATGAAGCTAAAGCTGAGATTGAGAAACTGAAGTCAGAAAACCGGAGGAAAGAAGAATTATTCGAGAGTTTGCAGAAATCCCAGAATGAACAGCTCGTTAAAATCCAAGAAGCAAGTTTGGGAATCGAGAAGCAAGCTCAAGAACTGATAGAAAAGGAAGGGGACATCTCCGTCACAAAGCAAATGTGCGAGGATATCAAATGCAGTCTGAATATGCTCCGAGGATATCAGACACAATGGGAAAACGAGGCAAAGTTGGATGCAGAAGATCAGCACAAACATTTGGAAGAGGCGCACGACAATCTTCAGGAACAGTTCAAAACTAGCAAGAAAGAATGGGAGGGGGAGAAATCTAAATTAGTGGACGAGGTAAATTCACTGCAGACGCGCTTAGATTCTCAAACTAGAATCTCAGAAGATCTTCAGAAGCAATCACAGAATGAAGAAAACCAGAGAAAGCATCTGGAAGCTCAAGATTCTGATTTAAAGTCAGAGGTTGAATGCTCGAATGGGGAAAGAGAAGAAGAAGAAGATGATGATGATGAAAATGGGACTCAGAGTAATTCATTGGGCAGCAAAGAGACGCCAAATAAAGAAACAGAAAATCGGGATCAGAATCAAGAGCAAGAAAACTCAAAGGATCAGAAACAAGAGCAAGAAAACTCAAAGGATCGTCACGAATCAGGCTCTAAATCGTCTGTTGCAAAGCTTCGAATAAAGCTCAGAGCAGCGGAACACAAATACAGGTATTGTGCTAAAACTCTTAAAGCTAAGGAAGTGGAGTGGAGCTCTCAACAGGAAAACATGATGAGGGAGTTAAATGAGTGTCGTAGTGAGTTGGAGACTAAAGATAGAACAATAGAGGAGCTGATGACGGAACTGGAAGATAGCCATTCGCTTATGATGGAGCTGAAGTTGCAGATAGAGCAGTCCGAAGGGGGCTCACAACTGAGGACGCAGTTGGAGGACTGTAAGTCCGAGTTACTGAATAAAGATTCGACCATTGAAGATATGTTGTTAGAGTTGGAAGATTGCCATTCCCTAATGACTCATTTAAAGTTGCAGAATGATGAATATAGCTCTCAACTGGATATACTGAGGAGGGAATGCAATGAATGTAGGTCCGAGTTAGACGGTAAAGATAGAGCCATAGAGGAGCTGATGGTGGAGTTGGAAAGTTGCCATTCTCTAATGACAGATTTGAAGTTGCAGATTCAGGAGTCTGAATTGAGCTCGCAGCTGGAGAAAATGAGGAACGACAATGACTCTAGGTCTGAGTTAGAGAGTAAAGATAGAACCATAGAGGAGCTGTTGACGAAGTTGGAAGATTCCCACGCTCTAGTTAGACAGTTGAAGTTGCAGAACGAGGAGGGTGCGTGGAGCTCTCCGTGGGAAAAAATGGCAAAGGACTTCAATTACTGTAGGTCCACAATAGAGGATAATGATAGAAGCACAGAGGAGCTGATGATGGAGCTCGAAGGTTGCCATTCTCAAATTATGCAGTTGATGTTGCAGAATGAAGAGACGTCTGCGATGCTGATGATATTGAAATCAGGAATTTCTGAGGCTCAGTTGAAGTTCATCAGTGAAGAGGACGAGAGGGATCTGCGTGACAGAAGGTATAGAGTAATGCTTGCTGAAACATCCAGTGCCTTAGAAACAGCAAATAATGAGCTCGGAGAGAAAATCTGCGAAGTAAATGAAATTGAATTTGAATTTCAGATATGGAAGTCTTTTGCCGAACGTTTGAAAGTTAACCTTGACGAAAATTATCGAATGCGCAAGGAACTTGAAGCTTCTCTTCTTGAAGAAGTAGGAATTGAAGAAACCTTTAAACAAGAGAAAAATGGCCTTATGCTCATGCTGGATGTTAAAGATAGAAAAATAGATTCTCTACAGCAACAGTTTGTAGTACCGGATCAAGAGCTCAAAACAAGAGAAAGAGAACCATCTAGCTCTGAAAGAGTGGAGACAGAGTTGTCCTCTGAGTCGTATGAAAGAAGCTTTTCCAGTATTACGAAAGATAACAGCGCCTTAGAGGATCTCCGGAAGCAGCTAGGGTTGCTGGAGCAGGAATCATTAAGAAGGGAACTCGAAGCTGCGGTGCTAGCACAAATAGCTGCAGAGAGAACAATTAAGCATGAGAAACAGAATCTTATCCAACTTGTGGGCGAGAAGAAGCAGAGAATAGATGATCTCATGCACCGTGTAACATCACTGGAAGAAAATTTTAACAGCTCATTGATGTCTTTTTCTTCACAGCTTTCTGAGAAGCAGGCGGAGATTAACTTGGTGAGTGAAGCTTGGGAGAAAATCACTTCTGCTGAGATAATAGCAGTGCTTGAAATTGAAGAGAAGAAGCTGATGATTGTGGAACTTGAGAATGAAATCCATAACATACAGCAGAAACTGGAAATGCAGGACAAATCCATATATGCTTCAAAACAGCAAGCAACTGAAATTGAAGCTGAACTGGAAGCAAAACAATCGGAAATGGATAGATTAACCGGTGAAATGGAGTATAAGATGAGAAGCTCTGATGAGCTGATTGATGAGCTCAGGAGTGAAAAACGAAACTTAGCTGAGGAAATCATGAAGTTGTTGTCAGAACGGGAAAGTTTGAGGTGCTTTGTTCGGGATACGGATGGAAAGATAGATAATCTTTCAGGAGAAGATGTAGACCTGATGGAAATGTTGGGAAGGATAGTGAAGTCTTTTCATGATAAGGTAAGTGTCGAACATATTGGCTCTAGAAAAGAGAATATCACCACTCATTCTTCTCCTACTGCAAAGACACTTGAAGTCAGTTCTGATGGAAGATCACCGTTTAGAGAGGTAAACAGTTAGATATTGCATGGCAAAAAACTATTCTTCATTATAGCTTCTGACATACTATTTTTTTCATGGTTGTATTATAACACAGCCATGCAATGTGAAACCTGGCTTGTTGTGTAGCTTTTAACTAACACATTCATGTATGTGCATGTAAGTATTGTTTTCAAGTGTATAAGTTGCCACATTGTATTCTATCTTTACCAGAATATCACTTTTAGGTTTAATTCAGTTGCTTTCATTTCTAGCCTAATGATTTCTTGAATATGTAGTATTTGCTAATGATAGTGTATTCTCTAGCCTCATATGTTCAATTGAAGAGTTCTGCCAGGGTGACTCCATTTTTTTTTCTAAAAAGAAAGCTATTTGTGACATTCCCAATGCCATGAACAAGTTTCTGTAATAACAAAATAGGTAAATGTATACAAGGACAAGTTTCTGCAATAACAACTCTTTGAAATGGGAATGAGAATAAAAATTGGGTATGAGAATGGTATTCCATTCCAAAACCAATTTTTTTTTGATAAGAAAGTAATACAAACATAATGAATTGGAATCTCATTCCCATTCCGATTCTTGATTCTCATTCCTGAACAAAAAATTTGATTCGAAGAGGCTACCTAATATCATTCTCCATTAAGCCACTGGCATCATCTGTTAAAAGTTTCTGATTGATAATACTGAATTGTATCTTTCTTACTTCTGCTACAACTGTGGAAGAAGCCAATTCTGCTAGCCCCTGCTAGATGAACCTGACTTTTGAGAAAATTCTGATAGCCCCTGCCGCAGAGCTGCGAGGTTTACTCCATTACCCACCAAAATGCTGGTTGCACCCATTTTTGACACCTGAGGAACAACTGCAGGATTTAGACAACTATGAAACTTTAGCACAGAACAATATATAAAATGGTTTTATATCTAAAGAACTCTTGGATGCTTCACAAGATAAAAGCAGAATCAATATAACACATAAAACTAAAATAAAGCAAATTTACCGCTCCAATGTTCCTATCCTCATCATCAAAGAAGAGCATTGAACTATAAGGAACCCATGTCGCCCTATGAATTCTCTGGAAATGATCAGTTTTGTGAGTCCAGCTAGAAAAAATCTCCTGCAAATTACATAACAAAATGGTTACTTGGAAGAGGCTACTGCATGTCAAGAACGATGCAAAATTGTATATGGATTATGCACTAATCAAACAACTACTTTTATGATCATCAAATGAACACATAAATAAGCTATTGAAGAGGCAAATGCCTGTTAAGAGGGGACCAAAAATCACAACATCTCACCAAAGAACACATCAATAAGCTACCTTGCAGATGCTAATACAAGTCAAGAAAAATACAAAATTTTAGCTGGGTCTTGCACATAATCAAAAACCCACCTGATGGCAGCTAGTGGATGGTCATCAAAGCAATGGCTACTAATTTACAAATTACAAGTAAAAATCACAACATCTCATCAAAGAACACATCAATAAGCTACCTTGCAGATGCTAATACAGGTCAAGAAAAATACAAAATTTTAGCTGGGTCTTGAACATAATCAAAAACCCACCTGATGGCAGCTAGTGGATGGTCATCAAAGCAATGGCTACTGATTTACAAATTACAAGTAAAAACTGTAAATTTCAACCCCCATCAAGCTACAAGCTAATGGACCCAGATTCTATTTCATTGGATGCAACAAAATTCCAAGAAAATATCTTCACCTGAGCAACAAACATGGACTGAAGACCCAATTTGTGAAGAAATTTTCTGGCTATGTCAGGTGTTGGCGATCGAGAAGCAATAGCCATGTCGATTCCCTTCTCCTTGAAGGCGTGAAGTATGCCAGTAGCTTGCGGATAGAGACGTGGCATTTCATCGTCGTAGCAGCACTCGCTGTGAACAAGAACAAGCCCTGAGATTTATGAGACGATTTCACAATATTCAGTAGCTAAAATCGCTGTGTAACCTACCAGTAGAAGGGCCAGAGAGTGTAGTCGAGATCGAAGACGACGAGACGAGGCAGGTTCTGGTGCTGCTCAATTATCTGCAGAGCCTCTCTCTTCACCTTCTCGTTGTCTTCTCCCATGGCTGCTCTGCTCTGCTCGCCGCCGTCTCTGTCTCTGTTTAAGTCTCCAAATCGCTAGCAACCATTTGATCCTTCCACAAATCGATCAATGATCAAAACAAAACGACCGATAATTATAAGCCACGTGCCTAAAAAGAACAGGGACATTTCTGGAACGAGGAAAAAATGGGACCCACATGCTCACGGCGCAAGATAAGCGACCTGAAAACTCGGGGCGCAAGTTAACCAATCATCTCTCTCTAGTCTCTCCCTCTCCGTGTGCGTCCAAATTGCCACGAAGCTCCGGAACCTGGGATTCATCGCTTCGCTTCGTTTCGTTTTGTGTTGAAGATGACGACGACAAGGTAGCGTATCTATTTGTTTATCAGCTCGGCGTTTAATTCTCTGCATTTTTATGGATATTTTTGTTTTGATTCAGTTTCCGATTCAGGATGTTGCCTCTAAATTTCTTCATCGATGGACCATTTTTGTTTCTTTAACTGGTTAAATTAGGGTTTAAATTTCAGAAAACTGTTGAGTGGTTGAATTTCTTGGTTGTTGCATCTAAAACTGTGACTTTCTGCTTCCAGGTGTTAGAATTGAATAGCATTTGTATTTGTTTTTTAGTTCGAAGAGATGGCTCTGGCTGGTTCCTTGCAGTGGTCATATGATTTGGGGCTCTGCAAGAACCAGGGCTACAATAAACAATTTAAGGTATTCACTTTTAATTTTATTTTTGGAAAAATCCCTCTTGTGTCTTCTCTTTGTTGTTGTTTTTTTTTTTCCTGAAATTTATTTTATGCTTCAATGCAGAAGGTGGTTGCAGGAAGAGGCCAGCTGCATTTGTTAAGTTCCAGCCTTTCCTCATCTAATTCGGTATGGTTTTGTGTTTTTTTTTTCCGGTTTGGAAACTTGGCACTGATATTCATGTATTTCCGGTTTGTACGTGTTTATAATCACTAGATGCATAACTAAGAAGTGAAAAACTGCATTTCGAACAGAAGGGTGCACTTTCATAAACAGTTAGTTCCATGCCATCGGAAGAATAAGACTTTTTTTTTCTTCAGCTTAAAGCATATTTCTCTTCTTTTTCTCATTTAATGGTGATCTGGAATGAAATTAAACCAGTCAGCGTCCAGCATGATGAATTAGGTTTTGATATTGTCTTGCAACTTGAAAGAGTCAAGTTCTTTATGCTATCTTACCAATCACATTAGTTATCTGTATTTTTATCCTCTCAACCGTCATCAGAGTCATTGATGACGTAATAAGTTATGTTCAAACGTAGATTTGAGGTTCTACAATTTGTTGAAGAGTCGACGTTTAGCAGTTTTTCTATATTTATTTTACCAATTGGTTTTTTTATCAACCTGCCAATAAAAGTTGAGTGTAATTTCTTCTCCTAGCATATTTGCTAAGGGAAATTAGGAATTGTTATACATGGTGGTAGTTAGTTAGAATGCTTTGCATGCCTGTGTCTTATAAATGTGATTGATCAGACTGTTTAAGAAAGCAATTTGAAGATATATTTGTAACTTTTATTTCTGATTATATATTGTAGCTCCAGCAATGGGATTCGTTGGGTTTTCATCGTCCAAACATTGCATACAGGCCAATACGTTCCATGCCCTACAAGTACAATGGTATTCGGTGCCAATGGTCTCTAGTACCAGACAAGACATTGGGACTTCCTTATTTGAGGACTGCTGCTGTCAAACTTGTGGGGTAATTTTCTTTTGATTATCTAAAACAAACCTCATGCAAACATTTAAATTTATATTATTTATTTTGAGTTATTTTCTAAGTTTAGATATGCATAAGTTCGCTAGGTACAATACCATGTCAAATGTCAATTATACAAACTTCACTTTAAGTCCTTTTCCTTTATTAATGGAGAGGGCGCCGGTGCATGATCTCAGGATTTCATGGTCTTGTATAGCTCAACGCAACCCACATAGCTTGGAAGAAGAATAGTCCACTTATTACATTTACTTTACTGCTGCTTTTTTATTTTCCCTTTTGAAGGTTATTTATTGTGCAAACTTAATTTGATGCATGGTTGAAAGGGGTATTGAATGTGTTTAGATAATATAGGATATGTATGATCGAGTTGTAACTATTGCTTCCTGATAGAACTAGTTTTTCATGTGATCATAATATGATGAACAAGGATTTGCTTAGTTGAGTTTAGTTATTCATATAGCTGTAATTTTCTTTAATCCCTACTTGATATATGGATGTGGTGAAGTGGGAGGTCAGAAGCTGGTGAAGATTCTAGAAAATGACTGAATAAAGCACTAGACAAATGGGGTTTTTTCATTGGTGGCACACTGGCACCTAATGTTTAGTGTTTATGTTCCATAAGCAGTTTGTATATTTTTTTTGTTTTAATTATACAGTTGATATGTGTTTTGTAGGTCATTAGATGCTGTACAGGGTGGTAATCCCGTACCTAAATTGATTCCGGCAGTGGGTCTTATACTTTTTACTATATGGGGTCTCGGACCTCTTTTGCGACTGAGCAGAAATCTACTACTTCGTGTAAGTGATGTTTCCGTCCTTGTGTTATTATGTACAGCAGTGCCTTCTAATCGACACTGCTCTCTGCATCAGTTTGATCCTTGATGCTTTCTGTTATCATATACAAAAAAAATTGTTGTCTTGCAGAAGAATGACAGTAATTGGAAAAAAAGTAATACACATTATGTTATGACCTCCTACCTTCGACCTTTGCTTCTATGGGCTGGAGCTATATTCGTGTGCAGGTGGCACTGTAATGGCATTTTTTAATTTCTTCATTTAAGTGTATTTTTCCTTTGAATTCTAGACTTATTTCAAGCTACTTATGTGCGCTGGTTATTATTATGTTTCTTGCAGAGTGTTAGATCCTATAGTTCTACCTTCAGAATCTAGCCAGGTTGTCAAGCAACGACTTTTAAATTTTGTAGGGTCATTGTCAACTGTTCTAGCTTTTGCATATTGTTTGTCGAGGTGAGTATTTATTTTCTCGTCATCTTGGTCTTATAAATGCATGCTAAGGTTGCCACTTAACTTGTATAAAAGACAACCTGTTGTACTGCTGTTGGTCTTTTTGGATTCCTTCACTATATTCTAGTGGATATGCTGTTCCTCGCATTACTATTTTGAATTTATGTGTGCCTGCTTAGCATGACTAATAAGTGTCTGAGTTATATGATGTTCTTTTTGATAACTGAACATGTTTAAATATTTATGTGCAGTGTGATCCAACAGACACAGAAGTTTTTCATGGAGTCCAGTGACTCAAATGATACAAGAAAGGTATGTATTGATTCTAGAATTTAATGATCTTGTTTTGATAATGTATAATAGATGTTAATTTTTAATAGTAAACTTCTAGTGGAGACATGACAACCCAACATCTGAGATCAATTTGGTATCCTAGTTAAAAGGCTACTTTAACTCGGATTACATTCTCTTATTCAACCTTCAATGTTTTAAGGCAAGGCTGTACTACTAGTAGAAATCCAGTGGCTGTGTTACAATCATATTTGTCATCTATGATTCAGTACCCAATATAAGAGGGGAACATCTACTAATAGTTAGTTTTGATGATTTTGATGGCATGTAATGTAAGCATTCGACTTGCTGACTAATAGTAATTGTGTTTGTGGTACTTATAAAGAATAGACATTATAACTTAGTTATAAGGGAAAATTACACATACCTCCCCTCTTAGATAGCAATATTACACATACCTCCCCT
>JAYMTH010002985.1:0-11588 GCA_036897465.1 Pelargonium australe | reverse complement strand
TGTCGGCGGCGGTGGGTGCAAGACTGGGGATGGATTGAAGAGGAGACGGCCTCGGCTCCGATACCGAGGCTGATGGGGTAGGAGTTTCATGAGGTTGGCGGCGCGGGGCCCGGATCATTGTGCGTCGTCAACATAAGAAGGTTTTGAATGGTCCGGGTGCCTCTGGAGATCGCATGGGGATAGGCATTTTGTCGAGGCCCCATCTCAGATGCAGAGCTTTATTTCATCTGGGGATATACAGAAGATAGGGTCTTACAAGGGTTTGTCTTAGTCGGTTTTAGGTTGTTTTATTAGGTCGGTTTCTTTTCCGTTGTTGTTCTGTTTGTTTCTTTGTTTAGTTTCCCTTATCACTGCTATTGTACCAATCCCGTGTGGAATGAATTTATTTCTATTCCGGTAAAAAAACAAAATTAAATTAAATTAAATTGTTCAACTCATAGCTCCGAAGTCTGAACCGAAAGAAATACAATATTCCAATTTTTATTGAAGCAAAACACAGATAATAGCAATAGAAAAGAGTCACAACAAGTAAACAGAGACGTGAAAGCAAGCAACAGTTGGAGAAGAAGATTGAAATAGCTGCAATTCACAATTCAGAGAGACAGAGAGAGAGCGAGATGGCAGGTCAAGGAAACGGATCGATACTGCAATTCGTGCCGATGCAGAGTGTGGTCGATGAGGGTTTCTGGCATCGTCTCTCCTCTTTGAAACTCAACAAGTTTGGCCTCGACGATTCTCCAATTCCCATCACTGGTACTTCCAATCCAATGTTGCTTCCTCAATTTTCTTGCCATTACAGCCATGTAATTTTTTGGATCCTGTTGCTTTCTTGGAGAGTTTCAATATTAGCATCTTCAATTCTTATTATCTAAGAAACGCCTCTAGAATTGTGGATAATTAGGTTTAGTTCTTGTTTCGAATGCTCAGCTCAGGTCCCTATGCACTTAAATTTGACTCTAAATTTCATGAATCTGATGTTCTGTTGCAGGATTTTATGCACCTTGCTCACATTCTCAAGTATCAAATCATTTAACTCTTCTCGCCGAATCTCTCCCACCGGAGTCTAGTGAAGAATCATCATCATCATCAGTTAGTCGAGGAAATAGGAATAGATGCCCTGTTCCCGGTACACTTTACAACACAAACACTATTGAAAGCTACAGAATCCTTGACAAAAAGGCTTTGCTGAAGGCTGAAGTGGAGAAGGTAACATGTTTAAGAAATTGTACTTCTCCTTTTAGTCGAGTGGTTAATTTTTCGTTGAATTGCATTTGTGGATTAGATGCACAATACGTTTATACATATTTCATGTGGGAAATTTGTTTATTATTGATGCTTAGATTTGGGAGGACATTCATTCTGGTAAAGCTGTGGAGGACTGTGCAGTACTTTCAAGGTTTCTTATTATCTCATACGCTGACTTGAAGCAGTGGACTTTCCATTATTGGTTTGCTTTCCCTGCTCTGGTGCTTGATCCTGCTGCAACTTTGGTTCACTTGAGGCCAGCTTCACAGTGGTTTAGCTTGGAAGAGGTTTTGATCTAATTTACTGTTTGGAATGTGATTTATTTAAGGTAGTTGTTGACATTATTTATGTAAAGATTGTATTTGTTGCATATAGGCAGTATCTTTGTCAGCAGCTTGTAATGAGTGGCGTAACTCAAGCTCAACAGCAGGTGAGTTTTCCTTATAATTATATATATATAATAAGGTGGAATATGCTCATTGGTTTGGCAATCCTAATTGATGTGAATCTGCAACAGATATACCATTCTTTCTTATCAGCATAGCTTCAAATTCAAGTGTCACTATTAGGCATCTAAAAGATTATGAGGCATGCCAAAATGATGGTCAAAAGGTCAGCTCACACTTCACACAACTCCTTAAGTTATTTGGAATGTAGTTTACTGTTAGACAAGATGTATTGTTGATTCTAGGATGACTTGCTATGATCCAAATACGATATTCCTTCTTCATAACCTACTGTACATGCTATTGGCAGTTGTTATTTGGCTTTTATGACCCGTGCCATCTTCCAAACAATCCTGGTTGGCCTCTTCGCAATTTCCTCGCACTTATTTTTACAAGATGGAATATCAAGAAGGTCCAATTCTTATGCTACCGGGAGAGTCGTGGTTTTGCGGATCTGGGGTTATCCCTTGTTGGTGAAGCCTCAATACCAGTTTCACAAGGTAGAGCGGCAGAAATTGGGTAACAGCTCTATTCTGATTGATCAATTTCCACCCAGGAGTTCAACTATTGTTATCTGCATTGACTTCTCTGAACTTGTTAACAATGTCTAGAGTGGAGAGATCGTCATTGTGTACCTAATGCTGTTGGATGGGAGTCTGTCAAGGGTAAAGGATCCAAGCGTGTTAATCTTGCCAAATCACTGGATCCAACAAGGTTGATGTCTGCATTTTAATTCTATGGTCTCTAAAACTATTTTTCTAATTTTGACTAAGCTATATGAGATGATGCTTTCAGCTTGGCCATATCAGCTGCTGATTTGAATTTAAAGTTGATGAGATGGCGCGCTTTACCATCTCTAAACCTAGACATTTTGTCTGCAACCAAATGTCTTCTTCTCGGGGCTGGTACACTTGGATGCCAGGTTGCTCGTATGCTTATGGTGAGTGTTCGTGTAATGATTATGTCTTCAAATCATATCCTAGTTGTTAATACATAATGTATATTTTCAGGCATGGGGTGTCCGAAAAATCACACTTCTTGATAATGGCCGGGTGGCCATGTCTAATCCATTGAGACAGTCCCTGTATACACTAGATGATTGCCTTAATGGTGGCGAATTTAAAGCCAAAGCAGCTGTCAAAAGTCTCAAGCAAATATTTCCAGCTGTGGTAATTGCTTTTGTTTCTTGCCCCTTTCTAAGAAGGGACTCTATTCCAACCTCAAATTTGTCAAAAAAGTGAGTAATTCTCTTAAAACTAAGCATTTATGTCATCATTGTTCTTGTAGGAAGCAGAAGGCATAGTGATGGCTATACCAATGCCTGGCCATCCTGTTTCTGACCAGGAAGAACAAAGTGTGCTTGATGATTGTAGTTGTCTGCGTGATTTGATAGATTCTCATGATGTTATTTTCTTGTTGACGGATACAAGGGAAAGTCGGTGGCTCCCTACACTTCTTTCTTCCAGTGCTAACAAGGTGGGTTTCTTTATTATTTGTTTATTTCTTGAACTGGATACAGAAAAAGAACCTATTATCTAGGGAATAAAAATACCTTAAACAAGGGTGGCTAAGGGGTGGATAAGGATTTTCCACCTCAGTAGATTGCTCATTTGGAATACTAAAATGTCTGCTCAATTGTTGTGATCTGCATGATGCTACTTTTTTCTGATGCTGTGTTGTTGCATCAATCTTTTGTATTTAGTTGTATTTGTTGACTTCATTCCTTGTAGCTGTATTACATATTGATTATCCATTGATTGATTTCATTATGTACCTATATGCGTACATAACATTCTCTGCAGATTACTATCACTGCGGCTCTAGGGTTAGATAGCTTTTTGGTCATGCGCCATGGAGTTGGCCCTTTTAGCTCTACCTATGACTCCACGGATGAAGCTGCAACTGCTATCTCCGCTGATATAGGTGGCATTTCTCTAACCGATAAAGATGGAGGGAGGAAAAGATTAGGCTGTTACTTCTGCAATGACGTAGTTGCACCAATTGATGTAACTTTCTAAAACAGTGAAGCTGATGTTTTAGCTATTTGATGAAGTAAATTTAAACTGGTATTGCCTTTTTTTTGTGTGCAGTCAACTGCCAATCGTACCCTGGACCAGCAATGCACTGTTACTCGTCCTGGGCTTGCTCCTATTGCTTCAGCACTTGCAGTTGAACTTTTAGTTGGGATCTTGCATCATCCACTTGGGTAACATTTCCGAAACAATATTGCAATGATTGTGTATTTGATACACACACACACACATTAATTTCAAAACCCGTAGTTGTAATATGAATATATAGTAGTAATGCTTCTCTTTTGCATGTGATCTGATGTTTTGGTATTCAATTGTGCAAGTACAGCATATTTGCAGAGGGTGAATTTGGAAATACCAATGATGGAGAAAGCAATGATCACCCTCTTGGTATTTTGCCCCATCAAATTCGAGGCTCCCTCTCTCAGTTTTCTCAGATGATTCTCGTGGGTCACTCCTCAAATAGTTGCACTGCCTGCTGTAGCACTGTAAGTTTGACCTCTGACTCTGATTATGTGAGATTAGAATTATGCAGAATATTTTGACCTCAGTTGATGAGAATGTTACTTTCCTGACAGTATCATTAACTACTCAGTCTCAGCGTAGCAATAACAGTTGAAATTTGGAACAAAACTGATTTTACATGTTTCTTTGTCATATATGCAACCTATACTTCTAAATCAAGAACATTAGTATAAAAGTAAGTATGGATATGTTATTGCAGAGACTGTAGGTATAATAAAGTAATGGTTAGTACACAACTAGTGAGATCATATTATTGAATTTTAATTACTTAAAGGAGGACAAGAATTTGTGAATTAGATTGTTTTTGCCTCATCTTGAATAGCGTTTGAGCTAGAGAAGCTGAGAAATTGTTGGGTAAAAATTAAAACTTCATTATTTCGTTTGAGCTAGTGAGTATAAATGGTTTTTTGGAATAGTGCTTCTGGAAATTGTTGCAACAGCTCAAGGTTGACGGAACAGAAGGAAATCATATCTTTTGCACGTGCTCTTTTGTTTTAGTTTTGTTTTATGTATAAGTATGGTTCGGCACATGAAATTGGAACTACTTTATCAAATTATAACTCGTCATGCTACATTTGAGGTCTCTCTCTCTTTGCATTTGCATGAGAACCAATATTCCCTCTCTAAAATGAGTGTTTACTTTTCCGTTTCTGTATAAATTAGTTAGACTTGTAACAATCTCAAAGAATTCTAACTCACTTATCTTGGGGATATAGTTGGTAATTCATCCATAACTAACTTCTTAAAAATGAATGTGTACACTCATTTCGGGGCAAATTTTTGAAGAAAGTGGCCACATGTGAAACGGAAGGAGTATTATTTCACTTTGCTGATATGAATGCTTTATTGCTATCGAAGAAGGTTGCAAATGATAGAAGCATCTTTATGTATACTTCATGTTTTTATTTGATCGAAATTTACGGTATACTTCAAGTGAATCTGCAGAATGTCAGTGGTTCATCAGAAAATCACATGGAAATGATGCGTCTAGTTATAAAATATCTGATTCGTGATTGGAAACTCTCCTGGAAGATTTACTTGAATTGATTGCCTTCATTTTTGTATTGTTTCTTTTACAATTTGAACCTTACAACTTGTTGACAATATGGAACATTTTCAGGTGGTTTCAGAGTATCGGAAAAGAGGATTGGAATTCATCCTAGAAGCAATTAACCACCCTACGTACTTAGAGGATATCACCGGACTAACAGAGTTGATGAAATCAGCCAATTCTTTCAACCTGGATTGGGATAACGAGGTAGACGGGGAGGACGAAGAATTTATCGAAATTTGAAGAACCCCATATTTTAGTACTTAACTTGACTATGTTGCAATACCTTGTACCATCCAGGCATTCACAAATTGTAAATAAACTTAGACCAGAAGGTAACAATAATTCAAGTTCCTATTCAGGATGTGATAGGTTTTAAGCGACAATGATACAGTGAAAAGAAAATGAAATTCGTTGCATTTTGCTTTGCTTATCATTTATTTACTTCATTTTGCGGAGTTTACTAACCATAATTTCATTTTCTATCATAATAAATAACCAAAAGTAAAGCTCTCCAAGTGTTAATTCATTCCGTCTCAAAATAAGTGTCATGTTTTGCTTATATTTTTGTTTCAAAATAAGTGTATTGTTTTTTTTTT
Source organism: Pelargonium australe (assembly GCA_036897465.1). Classification (NCBI taxonomy): domain Eukaryota; kingdom Viridiplantae; phylum Streptophyta; class Magnoliopsida; order Geraniales; family Geraniaceae; genus Pelargonium; species Pelargonium australe. Next base: position 5,689 of record JAYMTH010002985.1, on the reverse strand, counting down.
AAGAAGTTAGTTATGCATGAATTATCAGTAGTGTCCTTATAGTGATGCTACTCGAAAAATCAGAAGTTTTAAAACAAATGAAAACATGACACGTGGCGACCGCCATGCCACCAAGCTTCACCCCTACGAGACACACTCCAAGAGAACTTGCTTATAATACTTGACCTGGGACGGACTTGCTCCCGGTGTGCTTGAAGCCAATGCACGCATCCTAACCCATGAGATATGCCCGAAGTCATTCGACACACCCTAGGTCGCTCAGCACGTCTGAGGTCACCCAACGCACTTGGGGTCAACCTGGCGCGCCCAAAACCATTGCGCGCAACCTAAGACATGGGTCGCGCCCAAGCCCTCACACACATCTACAATCATGGTTTTGCCAAGGACTGTCCAAGTCCAAAACTAAAGGCTCAACATGCCTCTCCATGACCAATGAAAATAGATCAAGTCCTCAAGAGCAATTGTCTTCGTCACCAAACTTGTCAGCTCGCAACACGCGACCACGCCCTCAAGCACTCTCGTACACAGGCCCTAAAACAAACCCTAAAGGATCTGCCTCCTATGAAGCACGTGTCTCTAGCGCCGGAAGTCACGACGGTGGCTTCGTAATTGCGATGTCCTACATCCTCCAAGAATCCATCCCCTTGGCACCAATGTCGGCCATCGCGACGTTGCACCGTCTTCACGCCTCTACCTGCTCGGCTCCTGGAGCGGTTTTCGCAATGGCCACCATGACATCACGACATTTCATCGTATTTGTTCCTGATTCGCTTCGCTCCTAGAATCGGTCTGTATCTAATGTTGACCCACTCCAAGCACATCACCGGTTCGACGTCACGATAATGAGTTTGGCATCATGATGGCGCCGCGTCTTCTCGTCTACGTTTTTCCAAGTCCAAGAGTCGGTCGTTGCGAGGTTGGCCTAGATCCTCCTCTAGTGCGCCTTCGTCCGCCCCGACATGCTTGAAGCTAACCTGAGGGACCAGGAGGAATTACAACACTTAGTGAACACATGAGGTCTAATTCATCAACCCGAGCTCCTATGAGATTCACTCAAACCTTTGAACGTTAAGCACCCTCCAATAAGCATTCTCAAAACCATAAGACGCTACCCCATGTGAAAAAGGCTTCTAAGGACTTCGGAGAGCACTCCGGCTCGCGAGAGACGCATGAGAACACCTCACACACCTGACGCACACGAGCGACGTGCCCGAGAAAAACAACCATCGCGACGTCCGATCTCGAGATGGTCACGACGACCGCGCTTCTGACACGATCTCTGCCTATTATATGCGTCGCCAGTCTTCTGTCGATCAAAATGATAGGAGACTCCCTCACACTCGAAGCTGGAAAGATATGGAAACTCTAACACTGCCGGATCACAGACAAACTCCCCCTCCCCTCGTTAGGACGATCAAGCACACTCCGTCCCTAAATTGTCGAAAACCCATACCTATAGACTAGGGGGCGTATGGTGGGTGTCCGAAAGTATACCAGAGTCGACCTTGTAATAATAGGATGGGGAAAATCTGGGTTGTCAAATCCACAGGGAACTAGAGGGTGATTCAAAGAGGGACCTCAGTGCTAGCGAGAAGCTACTCTACGAAAGAAAATAAAACAATCGAGGGGAGTGTAGTGTATGCAATTGTGCACATGCGGTGGAACAGGAAATGAAACAGAGACAAAGTTCAAAGCTAAAAGTGAGTTCAGATTTGCGTACCCAGATTGATTGATGAAGACGTGATTTGGGATGTAGCTGATATCCACAAATTAATGGGGAATTGCCTTATTTAATGTAGTTCATATTGGTTATATTAATTGCCCAAGCCTGCTTGGCCATGTCGAATGTGTAAATTGCTCTAGGGAAACGCGGTTCCGAAAAGCCAACTTACTCAACGAATTGATCCGCCTGAGCTAATCCATAATCAGGTAGAAGCTCAAACTAGAGATCTGAAATGTAGGTGTACAGGCCACATCAAGGAATTGCACCCGCAAACCGTTGTAATTAACCAATTTGTTAGGATCTACACTAAGAAATAAACATCAATTACCCCATCTTCCTATGATCAACTACATCCCTATCACGTCATAATTAGTTTATCATAGTTGTGGTGTCACAAACACAAGCTAAAATCAACAACATGCTAATATAACTTTGCATTCAATATTAATGAAAACACAATAACAATGGAAACAAATGAACAATTTTATTGGATTCAAGTCAGAAATATCAAAGCAAATAACACAAAATTCCAGCGAGTATCGAGATCTCAATTGAGCCAAGACTTCAATATGATCGTTTACAAGCTATTGGAACCAAACATAATACGAATCTAGAACATGAAATGGAAATGAGATGAAGGTGGAAGATTTTGAGACTTGAGAGAGCTCTCTGAACTTCAATGGACATGGAAGGTAGCCTCTAACTCTGAATAACTGAACCAAAACCGAATAGAACCCAACCCTTGACCCTTGGCTTTAACTTCTATTTATAGACTTTTCTGCACAGCGAGCGCCATGGAGTGACGCCGCGGCGCCACGAGACTCTTGTGAAGGTTGACCTCTTTGAACGGGGAAGATAGCGCGTGTTGACCGAATTTGAATTTTGAACTTTTGCTGAGGTGGCGCTGAAGCATGGGAGATAATAGTGCAGCGTGAAGAATGACGGTGGCGCCGCGGCGCCAGCTGACAGTTGTGATTCTTTGATGTTGACTTTGGTCTTTCGGCCTTCAGTTGCATGCTAACCTGTGCTTTATGACCTGATTTATCAAAAAACACTAAAATACAGATTATTTGACACAATTTAGGCTAACATCATGTAAAAACCGCTAATATACACCAAAGTGCAAACTAAGCCATTCAATTCGATCACAACGTCACTTTTGGGCAATCTACACTCTTTAAGGGCGAAAAGAGTGGTAAAATAGGGCAAAATAGGACTGATAATGCATAATTTAGGGTCGGATAACTAGCACAAAATGCGAGTTATTAGCGGGATTGACATGATGGTCGTCTTCCATTGAACAAGAGGAAAGGAGCATCTCACGCTCCCAACCCAAGACTTTGTGGCTTTGCAGAAAGAGATCCAACAACTCAAGGATAAAATGGAAACCATTGTATCCGCCAGTGCAACAATTGTCCATGGTGCCCCATCATAAACAATCCTCTAAGTTTGGTCCTCTGAAAGTTCCAACAAACCTTATGATCTGCTTCCTAGACCATTACATACTACGAGCTGACCAACATCGTTGAATTTCAAACATGTTTTGATCTTTAGATGAAATCGCAAATGAAGCGCGACACGACCTGGTACATGCTCTTCGCTTGCACCCTTTGGGGGCCGGCCCATCGTATTTATGGAACGATTCCGTAGGAGGTGTACAAATGCAGTGTTGCCACCAACAAGACGGTGAAGATAGCCTTCTAGAGCAAACTCATGTCCATGATCCTCCATGTCTCCTTCACAAGCAAACAACCCAAGACTAGGGAAAAAAATGCTCCCATTAGACATGCTATTGCTCATGTGATTTTTGTGTTATTATTTAACTGCCATGTAAGCACTAAAATTACATATCATCCATCAACTAACGGTATAGTTTACTCTAATTAACATTTTTTTACGAGTAACCCTATTACTTTTATTCATACTCAAAATCGAAATACAATCATTGTTAAGAATGGATACCCGAACCAGACATGGATATAGTAACCTAAGCTAACCCAGGCCCTAACATCGTTGATTCTTTCTACCCATGTGGCTAACAAACCCTCATTCAATATAGCTAAAAGCAAGAAAAACTACAACATAAAACATTTAAACGACAGTGAATCCTATAGAAGAAAATCCCATCCAGGCATCCTGGGTCCTATATCGAGACTCGACAAGGTAAAAACAATCTTTATCATCGCGACCCACTTCCTTTTCCTCCTTCCTATCTGAAACTGTCTACACCCTCCAACGAGGAGGGTCCCCACCTCCAGCAGTGGAACTCCAACTCCACTGCTGCCCATACTTCAAGTCCTCATTCGGCTAAGCGAGCCTGCTTATTTTGGCTCGCCTGCTCATCCTCTAGTTCCAATTCTTTCTCACCTCTCACCACTCTACGCCGCTTCCTATCCACCACAATTTTACCATCCAACATATATCTCCTGGTGCCCTACTTGTGCTTCTGTGACCGCCGACCCCACATCCATCGGACTGGTCGGATATGCCCTCTCTTCCTCGCCTAACAGCCAGCGAGCCCCAATATTCCTTCCTGACTTTCTAGTCGGAGCCCTTAGCCGAAGTCCATATGCCCTTTCCTTACCAATCTCAGGGTGCTTAGTTAAATCCTTACAATGAGGGTCTCCGTGACCCATTATCCCGCAATAAAAACAAAAATGAGGTAACTTCTCGTATTTGAAATTAATCTAGGACCACATACCTCCATGAACTTTCACCCTCCACCTACGCTTAATTGGCTTTCGTACGTCCACCACCACTCGGATCCGGATGTAGGAGGTTCGGTTTCGCGTAAAGCTAAACGGATCCATCTTCACAAATTTTTCGATGTAGTCACCAATGCTCCGGCGTACCCTCTCCTTTCGGTAAATCATGGAGTTGTACCCAAATGCTCTGATCAAAGAGTTCCACCTTTGCCGAGATCTCCCCGGGTTCAAATAGTTTGCATATGAGTGTATGATGATTAAAATGCCAGGGTCTCCCTTCCACAACACGTTTGACATCCGTCTCGTGATAAAATTTGAACACGAATCTCTACTACGTATACTTGAGCTGGTCATCGACAACCTCCATAGTCCTCATGTTCGCAGCTGGTTTCCATGTCGATGCCATCATATGACGCATCACATCAAAGTTGATAACCGCTTGTGTGAGAAAGCGTCCCACAACTCTCCAATATTTCCTACCCCCACCGGGACCCCCATCATGTTCCAGCGCAACCACCTCCAAGCCGCCCCTCTCCTCCTCCTCCTCCAATGAGAGCAGCTCCATACTCCTCCTTAGCCCAGCCTCCATCTCCGATGATCTTCACTGAACCGATTACGTCCACTAGTTATGGACACCGACAATAGGTCCGACTCCTTCTGCCCCTCCCTTCGTCTCTCCGTGCCCGCTTCCAATCCCGTCACCCAGATCTAGATGCGCCAACACCCACACTTCTATAGCTTTCTATTTCTGAAACCTTCAATACCCTAAAATGCTACTTTGAGAGCATAAGACCACTTGCCTTACAAATAACTTAAGTTCAACAGTTCATAAAGCATATTTTACTCTAATTAACATTATGTACTAAAATGGGTACAAATAAATATTTCATGTACCAAAATAGCCATAAAAAAATTTTGTTCACTAAATTAAGTATTTTGTCAAGTTCGTGCATTGTAGATGACATTAATGCGTAACACTATTATAGATATACTTGTAGAATTGATGGATAACCTTTTAACTTTTGAGACTCTATCGTATATTCACATGGCAAAGAACACACGAACTTGTAGACTTGTAGTGCTTGGTTGTTTTGGTAAAATGGATGGATAGGATAACCTTTTAACTTTTGAGATTCTATCATATATTCACATGCCAAAGAACACAATCACGATTGAATATTCACGTTGATTTGACTCTGAAAATCAAAAGCGAATCTGTTGACGTGTCGGTCTTGGGATGCTTCCACGTGGTGGTCTCGTG
>JAYMTH010002984.1:0-11589 GCA_036897465.1 Pelargonium australe | reverse complement strand
AAATGAGGTGTCATCACCTCATTGACTTCTCAAATTGCAACTGATATATCAGTTAACTGATATACATTTTACCCTATTATTAATATGAGTTGACGTTGATTACTTGTATTTTTTATTTTATTTTTGCTAGAAAGATTACTTGTATTTGGTGTTTATACACACACAAACACAGTTAATGACTGAAGAAGGCGTTATCCAGACATTGACAATTGATATCAGAACAAATCATGATACAAATTGTCTTTGACCCCTAATTTAGGCCCTGGTGATGTAAGACTTTAATTAGTTTGTTTGTTTTCATGTTCTTCTATTTCACCATATAGATTGCTACTATTATTATGCTAACTGAGATCACTATATAAATTAATTTACCACTCAAAAGTCAACATATATACATGACGTTCATGTCTAAAAATTATATACAAAATTAGACATATACTAACCAATCAGAAAACGAATCTTACCTAGGGGAGTTTGTCCAAAGGAGCTTTCCCAAGAGGCTTGCCCTAAGAGCTCTCCCGATGTAGTTATCTAACGTTCTCATTTGAGGACTCAAGCACAAACAACATCCTAGACGACTTTTTTTTTAAATCAGCAAAAAGTACCAATATCATTGAAAATAAAATAGATCCCGAGATTGGAACACGGTACATACACCAAAGAAAACAAAGAGAAATGGATTGCCAAAGGTAGAGCAAAGAGACTAGTGAGAAAATACAGCAAGATACAACAAACTAAACAACATCCTAGACGACCTCAAAACATGTTGAAAGATGTGCGCCACGAAAGAACATAACTACCAAGACACCTAGTCTTAGTCGTGACGTGGTACACGTCCGCTTGCATACCCCAACAAGATTGAAAACATCTCACCGCAATGCAAGTCTCGACCATGAAAGGGAACACAATCAATTAAGCTACCATGCACAATCACTTTCGCGTGCATCAACCACCTATATGGTCCATTCATGCACCCCAACAAGACCACATATACTTCCCACAACGAAAGGCCACGATGAGACACGCATACACGCCGAACTCTCGCATAGATGTTCACACTATCCACCCTACCACATTGGCAGTTTGTTCGCCTCACACATCAAATGCCCAATTTCTATATGGGTTTCTCAAAGCCTACCTCTCGCAAGTGCACGTCCTTTTCACACCCACATCCTTACACCACACTTACAGTACACTACATTTTCAATGAAAAAAAGGCTCTCCCATTTACTCGCCTCGAGCACACAAATCTAGGTCTAAGATTGATCTCCAATAGAGTCGCCTCGTCAAAATTCTGCATATCCAAGGCACACTTATAAGGCTTCTCAAAACTAAGCTTCACGCTTAAAATATGAACACAAGAGGGACCATGTCCGCACACCCCACGCTCAAGAACATTATCGAAGCTCACAATGGTCTCCTTGCCTCCTAAAGGCTTTAGCCTTGATACATGATCATGATAAAAGCCTCTGAAAACTCTTCAATTCCTTAAAGTCCTTCACACATCTCCAAAGCTCACAAGAGCTTTTTCAGCCTTTTAAGGCTTTCGCTCGATTTAAGACTACAAGAAAAACCAAAATTGCCTGCCTCACCTTGGAGAGCTTCCAAGGCTGCACAAAATGCTCGAAAATTACATCAAAATCACAACTCTGTTGACAAACAAGTCAATAGAATGTTGCATCAATAGCCACCCAAAGACATACATCTGAACAAATAATAAGATTCATCAATAGGCACCCAAAGACATACATCTGAACAAATAATAAGCCTCTATTTTATCGTTATATTTAATTTATCAAGTCTTTTTTTTCTTTCTAAAACATGAGGTTCCTAAGCAGGCCCGCACACTCGCGGTTGACATCTTTAAACCGTTTTACCACACTCAGACTAATCCTCATTCGAGCCAGGTAGGACCACACCTTTAAGTCGTTCTACCACACTCAGACTAATCCCCATTCGAGCCGGGTAGGACCACAAGGGCGGCAAAGCTCTCCCTACCAAGTTTTAACGCAACTGCATTCCCTGAGACTCGAACTCGAGACCTCAGATTAAGCTGGAACAACCCCTTAACAGTTGATCCACGTGCTTGGTGGTATTTATCAAGTCTTTTAAGTTTACTTATCACTAATTTATTAATTAATGAGTTAATTGCTATTGTGGTATTTTATGTAGGGATGGTTCGGTAAATATTCAGCATAGCCAACCTCCGTACAGTTTAGTATAGTCTATAAGAGTAGAGTAGAGACAGTTGACAAAACTAACTTCACCTCTACTGAAACTAAAACCACCCACCAGGAACTGTCCTTCCTGCCCGACGGCTATGGCTGTCACCGACTTTTTCGTCGGAGAAATCACCATTGAACTCCTCAAAATGCTAGCTTCCATATCCCAGAAGTCCTGCCTCTGCAAAGCCAGCGCCGAACAGCTCAGCGCCTCAATTTACGCCCTCCTCCCCGTCATCCAAGAAATCAAATACTCCGGCGTGGAATTGCCGGCGTTTCGTCAATTCCAGCTCGACGAGCTCTCCGAGAGGCTGATCAGAGGCAAAGAGCTCGCCCAGAAGGTCATCTCCTCCGGACGCTGGAACGTGTACAAGAATCTGCAGCTAGCGAGGAAGATGGAGAGGCTCGAAAAGTACGTCTCTGGCTTCGTCCAGGGTCCCATGCAGGCTCACATTCTGGCGGACGTCCACCACGCGAGGTTCGAGATGGCGGAGCGGTTCGATCGGCTAGATGGATCGACAAAGCGGATGGAGAAGCAGCTGGAGGAGCGGCTCGGATCTATGAAGATTGGGGGCGGAGGGTGGCTGGGGGAGGCGGTCAGGAGGACGGAGGAGGAGGAGAGCTGGGAGGGTAGTTTATGTAATTTGGGCGGTGGTGGGATTGGGTCAGGGTTGGATTTGGGGAAAACGAAGCTGAAGGAGATGTTAATTGGCAGGGACGATTTAGCGGTTGTTGGGATTAGCGGAATTGGTGGCTCCGGGAAGACCACTCTCGCCAGAGAGGTTGCCAGAGACAGTCAAGTACAAAGTAAGTTTCTTGATTTTTGTTTTGCTAAAGTTTTGTCAAGAAATGAGGGATTTGTTATTTTTGCCCAATTTTATGCTATTAGCTACTTAATAATGTCTATTTGGTTAGGTTCAGTTTTTCCAGATTTTGAATGCTATTGGCTATATGAGATTATGAGCAGATTGTGTTATGTGTGATTGTTCTTAGAGGTTGTTCATGGAATTAGTATAGCATTATGAAAAGATTGTATGGGTTTCAACTGACTATGGTCATCACTTATTGCAATCTCCAGGTTACTTCAATAACAGAATTTTGTTTCTGACGGTGTCTCAGTCCCCGGATGTGAGGCAACTACAAGGAACAATTCAGAGGTATGTTTCGGGGTCCAACACTTTTGTGTCAGGAGAATTATGCCCGAAATGGACACTTCAGTATGATTGGAGTGTGAAAACAAGAACTTTGGTGGTTTTGGACGATGTGTGGTCACTTGCGGATCTTGAGCAGCTTATCTGCAAAATCCCTGGATGCAAGACGCTTGTGGTCTCAAGGTCTAGATTCCCTTCGGTTCTCAACTTCACTTACGAAGTGGAGTTGTTGAAGGAAGATGAAGCCATGTCCCTGTTCTGCCTCTCAGCTTTTGGGAATAAGTCCATTCTTCCTGGAGTTAATCAAGAACTGGTAAAGCAGGTATGAGCTCAAGCTCTCATGCACTATAATGTGTAGTAATGTATTTATATGCTTTAAGTAGAGTGATCTATCTTTGAATTCAGAGGCTGGCTTGCTGATGTTTGATGTAAATACATTCAACAGCTTGTGAATGAGTGTAAGGGACTTCCATTGGCTCTGAAAGTGCTGGGAGCTTCTTTACGAGACCAGCCAGAGATGTATTGGGCGGGTGCAAGGACTAGGTTGTCGCGAGGCGAACCTGCCAATGACTCCCATGAGAACAAGGTGCTTAAACGGATGGAAGCAAGTGTAGAATGCTTGCCAGAAAAGGTTAAGGAATGCTTCTTGGATTTGGGTTCCTTTCCAGAGGATAAGAAGATTCCTCTGGATGTTCTCATCAACATGTGGGTTGAGATTCACGATATTGACGAAGAAGAAGCTTTCGCGATTCTTGTTGATCTTTCAAACAAGAACCTTCTTACTTTGGTGAAAGATGCAAGGTGTGTACATTAAACTGCATCATGTCTGCAAATCGGGTTAACATATGTTTCTCTTATTAGCCTTTGATTTGTTAATCTGGATTCTTATTAGTAAGCTTGCTTAAATTAACATGTATTGCTCATATTTTAGAATAAGTCACAAACTAAATAAAAATTATTTGATTTTATTATCTGGCAGAGCTGGAGACATGTATAGCAGCTACTATGAGATAGCTGTTACTCAACACGATGTTCTGAGAGATCTTGCTCTTCATTTGAGCAATTGCGGCAAAAAAGTAAATGATCGTAAACGGTTACTCATGCCGAGAAGAGAAACATCATTTCCCAAAGAATGGGAGAGAAATAAAGATGAGCCATTTAATGCTCAAATTGTTTCGATTAATACAGGTATTTGGTTGCCAAATTTGTAATACCAAAGAATTATTTGTTTCTACTGCTTTTGGTATTTCTACTCTGCTCCATACGCTCACTGCTTTTCTATATTCAAAATATAGGTGAAATGCAAGAAATGGACTGGCCCTGCATGGAATTTCCCAAGGCTCAAGTGCTCGTCTTGAACTTTGCCTCAAGCGAGTATTTCTTACCTCCCTTTATTAATAACATGCCAAAGCTTAGGGCGCTGATAGTTGTCAATTACAGTGCTTCTAATGCGGTCCTGGGTAACTTTACGGTTTTTACAAATTTGCCAAACTTGAGGAGCCTCTGGCTTGAAAAGGTTTCAGTCCCTCAACTAACCTCGGCTACTGTCCCTCTGAGAAATCTGAAGAAAATGTCTCTAGTGCTCTGCAAGATAAATAACAGCCTCGATCCATCTGTTGTGGATCTGCCCCACATTTTCCCTTGCCTCTCAGAGCTCACCATAGATCACTCTGATGATTTGGTAGAGGTTCCTTCAACAGTATGCAGATTGCAGTCGCTCAAGTGTCTCAGTATCACCAACTGCCACAGTCTGCATGAACTGCCGGCCAATTTGGGTAAACTGAAATCTCTAGAGATTCTAAGATTATATGCCTGCCCGAATATGAAGACACTTCCTGCTAGTACTTGTGAGTTGGTCCGGTTAAAGTACCTCGACATTTCTCAGTGTGTTAATTTGACACGTCTTCCTCCAAGGATTGGCGACCTAGCCAGGTTGGAAAAGATTGACATGAGAGAGTGTTCACAGATCATAGATTTACCAATATCCACAGTGTCCTTACAGTCTCTGCATCGTGTAATCTGCGACGAAGAGGTCTCTTGGCAGTGGAAAGACATGGAGAAGGTCATGCCGACTCTCCACGTGCAGGTAGCAGAGAAATGTTACACTCTAGACTGGCTCGACGAGTGAAAATGAAATCTAGAACTCTGTTTATATTAGCACTGTCTTGTGTAAATAAGAAAATATAGCCAAGTACTGGGTCAATATTTGTTTATCTTGTTAGGCTTCTGATTACAATGTTAATGAATAAATATGAACAGTTTGCACAGAGTTATTCATCAATCATCACTAGCATTTCAGCTTTAGTGCTCATGTCTTTGTTTGGATGAGGCAAGACTTTTGTGCTGCATATACCGCCATTAAGGAAATGTGAAAACGAAAATGATACGCGTTGGACTTGTCTTCTTCCTTAATTGGTCCATTGGTGGAATTTGCTGGTAGGTATGTTTTATTCATGAGAGTGACTTAGTGAAGTCTTCTTGATTGCTTGTGCATGTTGCTTTTAGTTGTGCAAGTCCTCTGCATAAGATTAGAGTTTGCTACCAAAAAATTAAGTGCTCAAATGCTACTTTAGAGTGCCATAAACTTTCCGAAATCTATTTTGTTAGCGACGACGTCGAATTTATAGTAAAATGACCAAAAAAACTCTCCTACACTCTCTCTCACATTTGAGCAAAATCTATTCTGCTGAGGTGTTTCATGGTGTTTTATGTGTAACGTGCATTAGGGGCTACTAGATTGATTGAGATCAATAACGCGGGAAGAGAAAGTAAGTAGAGCTACACAAACAAACCGTGTGGGCTCCTCCAAAGATTTTAAATCTTTATTTTTGTATTTGATGATCAAAGAGTCAGTCAATGGCATGCTTTGAGTCATTTTCTTGACTCATATTTATACTAAATCTCCACCACACATGGCTGAATCTGTTTCTTGACTAACAAGATAGTGTATAAAATCAATATTCATTTCTCTCCAAAACTTATCATCAAATCAAACATGAAGTCACTACTTACATCAGTCATATTAGAAAATTTTACATATTCACCAGACAAAATTGGTCAAACCCTTTGTAATAGCAGATCCATTTGGGACACAAAACCAACCTTATATTCAATTTATAAAGATGATAGATATTAACAGAGCCAACAAGAACAGTTTTGCATACAACAAAAAAAATCAAATTCTGTTGGCAACTAAGTTGGGCACAGTTTTATGTATATAGAAAAGAAAAAGAAAAAAAAAAAAAGGAGAGCTTTGCTCTCAGTTAAAGCACACAAGTAGCTAAATTAATGCGTTCAAAGAAATCTGGTGGGGAGGTACTCGTTTAAGCGGAGAGGAAGACTGTAAAATTCTTCAGTTCTGACATCTCCCTTCCTATGCTGGAAGGGTACCCACCACGGGAGTCCTCTGTCATCAATCGCGTACTTTGCATCGAGTGTTTTATCGAGCAACGTTGCAACAATCATTGCCACCGTTGGAGCTGATGCGAATATTGTGTTCAATATGTCGTCAAACTGTGATTGTCACAAAACAATGTATATTAGATGTATTGGCGATCATATATTTGTTTGTAGACCAGCATCACGCGTAATCAATTTGGTAGATGGGAAATCAAGAACCAAACAAATTCTGTAACTTACCCATCCACCATCTGTACTGACTGGCCCATGGCCATCTTGACTGGTATTTGAGACAAAATACTGAGGTATCGATATACCAAGGAAAATAGAGAGGCCCAGAATGTAGAGATTTCTCATGGAATTATTGTTCGTGAACTGAATGAACGAGATACCAGTAGCAGCTGCCAAAGGAGAACAAATGTGAAAATTCTCGTTACCAAGTTTTTACAAAAATCACGAACATAGTTTACCAGAATGGTGACGGAATCACCTACCAACAATGCCAAATAACACACAGTATATGGCACCAAAGATTGGCAAAGGTATAGATGCAAAGAAGGCACCGAATTTCCCTGAAAAATACGTTGTGACATCATTTAAAAGAAACATGAAACCCAGGGTAAATCTTCAATAATTTGCAAGTAAAGAATCAAACCAAATATAGAGAAAAAGATCATGAAGGCAGTGGATATCTGAACCACTCTTCTGCTCCCTATGCGTGTCAGTCCAAGGAGACCAACATTTTCACTGCACAATGATCAGCAAGTCAATAGCAAGTTTCTAACACAATAGTATTCAACAAAATCAACTTTTTCTATCACTACTTATCTAGGTAGTTTATCACATAAGATTCTATTTGAATTCATGATCTCTCTATGCGGAAAACTGGCTTTCTAAGATACTAGTTTTCTGATGGCACACAAGAAGAAATTAAGAGAATCAGGTGGTGACTGGTGAGTGCCTTTCAACATCAATCAACCAACCAGCCAACTGGAAAAGAAGAAAGGACGGAATCAAGCATGATCTATATATGGGGGAAAAACAAATAATTCACCTAGAATACAGAAATCGCACAGAAGCATTCTAATAGAGCAGTGATCATATATATGTTTCAGCAAAGGACAATGTGCAATTGAAGGTGATTGTATCGGGCTTGGAAATCTCATAAAGCTGGATCTATGAAACAAAAAAACCAAAGCCACATGAGACTTGGTCCGGCTCCGGCGCCAAATGGGTTCTTGTGTTCAGATTTTGAAGTTGATTAGACCCAATACTCTAATAAGCCTGGAAAGCATTTTGCTGTTACATATATACATCTTGACAAGATAATCCGAAGAATACTTTGGCAACGACTAATAAATAAGGTCCAGATAGTTAATGCATAAGAATCTCTTCCTTACACTGATGCTGTAGTACCAACAGGCGCACCAAAAATTCCCTCGATCAGCATGCCAATACCCTGAATTCACAAACAACCAAAATATATTTTTACTCTCTAATTTGTTACCCGACCTTCCTTTCATCTTGTATAAAAATAATAAAAACAAATCAAACATCTAGATGAGTTGCATAAGGATCTCTACACTACCTGCAAGCCAATACTCCGACTGATAACATGTGCTGGAGGAGGTGTAGCACCTGAAAGTCGTGCTGCAGCAAAATAGGCTCCAGTTGACTGCACAAAAGTTAACAGTGGTTAAGATTTCCTATTTGGGGACATGAAAATTATAAACTGTAAGTATAACTCAAAACAGAAGATAAAACATCAAAAGGTTATGTCTACAAATGATATCCTCAGGAACAGTGACAGAACCTCCGCAGAAGAAACAAGCGCTGCCCCCATCATCCCAAAGACGTGGCTGGCTCTGAATATGGGAGTGCCCCACTGGAATGGGTAAGGAATTTTAACCCTAATTTGAAACATCAACAAATAATATGTCGATAAGTAGGTATTATTTCTGAACAGGAAACTTAACTCTTAAGTTAACTAAACAAAGAAATAGTTTTCTCTAGACAATACCAAGGAGCAGATGATATAAGGAAGGAGCGATCTGTGCGACAACTCAGTTTAGTTTGCTCTCTAACATTGTTGTAAGCTCCAGAGACAGTGAGGATAGCAGCAAAAGCCCAGACAATTGCAATGCAAAAGAGCAAAGCATACCTTTCGAGTATGAAATGGGCGTGGTGATGGATACGCTTCAAGTACTGCAGCAGAACATGCACACATCTCTTACATTCAAGGCAAAGACTATAAAAATAATAATAAAAAAAAGTGGGTTCAAGTAGAATAAATTACCTGTTGAAAAATGATCAGAAAAAGCAGCATAGGCAGGCCAATCTCCACACAGTTAGCAAGCTGCACATAAGAATGTTCATAATAATGGTACTCGATTATTCACCTTTTATAGTCATCAAATCACAGGAATGTTCAATAGGAGAAATTACCAGAGGGAAGCCCCGAGCAAATAGACCAAGACCCACCACAGAAACAACTGGTACCATGACTACGGGACTAAACCATCTGATGAAAAACAAAAGAGGGAGATAGTTGAAGCACCGAAGAATTTAAATAAGAATAAAAAGGTAAACAGGTAGGTACTCAATGCTCTGATTACGCTACCTTGTCAAACTACCCCATGCTTGACCATATCCAAGGAAAATGTTGATAAAAGAAGAAACAATTAATGATCCTTGAATAGTTCTCATAGTGTAGACAAACCTCTGCAAACATCAAAATGACCCATCAATGAATTGTGTAAAAAAATTGGAGTAGAGGAACAAAAGAAAAGGTAAATTGATGGTGGACCTTTAAAAAAGTTGTCCCATACTATATGCTGGAGAAAAAAGATGTATTGGAGGTGAATGGTAAGTAACATTACAATATGTTACTAGTAGTAACAAAAGTATTTTGAAGACTCAGGCTCAACTCTTACAATCAGTCAATAACAGAAAAGAGCATTTCGTCTTGCTATCAAAGAACCATTCATAACAATTGCTAACACTGGTGAGTGGTGATTCAAAGTCTTGTGCATCTACAGATTACACTATAATTAAGATTTAAGAATAAGCTCGACTTTTCATGACATGTGGAGAATAAATTCACAATGGAAATAAACCAAAATTTAATTATATTACATATGCCTACTAAACAAGGAATGCCTATTCATTCAAGAGTGCAACGATATTGGTTTCGAAAAGTTAATAGGACTTTTGTGGCAATGCTTCGATACCAACATTCAGTTCGAAAGCATTAGTGAAACACGTTAGTAAGAGAATAATCCTTTATCGAGCTATTTTATTTTCTATTCAAATTCAGACTGAATTGGGCATACCTGATGCTCAGATGTGAAGTTCCTGTCCGAGTAATCATTGATAGTTGACAAAAGTGGTAGATAAAAAGCAACTGACGAACTCATCACAGTAGGAAGCCTTGTTCCAAGAAATGTCTGAAGCAATGTGTTCACTCCAGCCATGAACAGCAAAGTTTGAATTACTCGGGCCTTATCACCCTGTTCAATGTTCATCATCGCAATGAATTCAGAACTCTTAATTACACATTTCATGGAGGTGTGATCCATCACATATATTTGTAATTTGTTCCTCAACAAACAACGAAATTGCAAGCAAGACTTACATGGTCCCCACCCATTCGAGGCACAAGAGTGCTAACAATGAAAACTATAGTCCCAAGCATCACAATGTAGTGTTGGAAAGCCAGTATAAACGTCTCCGCTGCAAGGAAAAGAAATCACAAAGTGATAAACAGAAACTAATCCCCAAAATAGTAATTTAACTTAAGAGTAATCAACAAATTAAGCTATATCAAAAAAAGGTTTCTATTAAGTTATGATGATTTTTACATGGTCGTGCATGATAGAGATACATTCACTAACTATTTCTTAAGTTCATTATAATATGATCTAAGTCAAAGAGATTAACTTTACAACTATTTAAACTGAATCTGGATCAAGTCAATTAGGAGATGCATATATATTATAAAAACTAAAAGATGGATCTGCCAAATCGAGATAGCAACATCCCAAATCTCATGAATAAGCAACAAAACACTATGAAATTGCATAAAAGTAAATCATTTTCAAGTTTCAACCCCAAGTCACACCCAGATGGAGACATTCAAGCAAACCCAAAAACACAATACTAGCAAAAAAGTTGAAACCTTTTTGTAATCTAAACTCAACCCAGATTTTCTGAGCCACAGAAAATGAAAACTGCATGCAAGCAAAAGTGCAAAACCAGAGCAGTAGAGTGAAAAAGAGAACTGACGCCAAGAAGGGTTGGAGTGGATGCAGTAGTGGAGCTGGTGGAGCTGCTCGGCGGGAGTCCAAGTCGGCCCTCTTGACACGGGCAGAGGCGGCGGAGGTGGCGGCCCCGCCTGTGCTTGTGGCGGAGGCGGCTGGTTCGCAGATTCACCCATCACTCAGCTAGCTCTGCTTTTTCCACACTTTGTATAATTTCCTTTCTTCTAGGTAATGAAAAGTGAAAAAGGCAGTGAGAGTGAAAGGAAATAGTATATTCTCTTCTTCTTCTTCTTTCTGCTGCCAAAAAGCAAAGCAAGTGAATCAAAATGAATCACAGACACACCGACAGTGGACGGAGCTAGGAGATGTGGAAGCTCGAATCACACAGAACAGAGAGAGAGAGAGAAGAAATAGTGAAATAGTGGGGTCCTTTGCTGATCTTCCAAGAAACGAAACAAATGAATAAGTTTATAAATAACAATTCAGAGGAGATCATAAAAAAACTGTAATAAAATAAAGAAAAAAAAAAGAGTACTTGGAGTTGAGATCCCAGAAGTA
>JAYMTH010002983.1:0-11591 GCA_036897465.1 Pelargonium australe | reverse complement strand
TAACTTTGACGGAAAAATTGGACGGAACGTTAAATGACAATCTTCAGGGGTGCCAAAAGTAACAAACTGATCTTCAGAGATGGTATGTGTAATATTGCTATCTAAGAGAGATGGTACGTGTAATTTTCGCATGATTTAAAGTCAAATTTCTATGGGGGTAATTTTTTTAGCCTACCTTCTTCGTTCGTTGTGTGTTGCCCTCTTTATAGTATGTCTTGGTGGGCTTTTATCCACGTGGGTTTATTGCATATCGGTTTTTGAACTTGTGCAAGATGTGACTCTTTTTCTCAAGTTTGGATTCCCAATTCCTGGTACCAACAACGATCTCCTCAAAAATTGGTGAAATATACGTAGTTCATTACTTACTCGCAAAATGACAAGGAAATCAGTGCCTCGCGGTTTGCTCGCCAAATGAAAAAACTCTCGGATATCCCTATTTTTCACATGACATGACATTTGTGGTTGATCAAGGCAGCATATGGGGAAATAAATTCAATATCACTTGCATCCGAAACAAGCTCAAACTGGACAATTATTCTATCCATGGAAACTCCCGAGCTGAAAGCCAAGGTTCAGGTGGTTCAACAGTTTAACAAGCTCCGGGCCAGCTCCCCTCAAGGAACCCCTCAAACTCAGATCTTATACTAAACACTATTCTGAATCCATAATGAGATAGATGATGACAGACCTATGCTTCTGATGTGTTTAGTTGTATGTTTAGGACATTAGATAGTAATCCAAACGAAGTTTTTGAGTTGCAAAATAGAGTTGAATGACTAACTACCCCTAATTATCGAGAAGAAAAACTGTATAAAAACGAGGGCAGCATAGGATATATGAAGAATGAAAAGACGCAAAAGGTTGATAAAGATGAGTGAGAGGGCAAGAGTGCAAGAACTAAACCACCAATGTAAATTCAGTTACTCAGATCCGATGAAGTTTCAATATTGTCTGATGTGAGATTACCACTACATCAATTTTTTTTATTACTTTCTGTTCTAAACAAAAACCGTAATCAACTTTTTTCCATAACTTTGTAAAGATTGTTTTCTATCAGAATCTGTACCTTCATTCTCAAAACTAACTGTAATGTCCAGAGAAGAACTTGGTGTGGCTTTAGAGAGAGCTATAATCAGTATACCTGCCATCATAAAACCAAGTTTTAGTATCAAATAGTTTTCACAAAAGGCATGAGAAAACCAACTCTTGAATTGCAACAAGTATATACTGTATTACATAACAATTAATAAATAAATAACTAGCAAGAAATTGAGTCCATCAAAGCTCTACGACAAATTTTGTCCATGGTTAATACTATATGTCCCTAAACGAGTGTCCTATTTCCTTTTCGGTTAGTTAGTTACATGTGAATTACCAACAACACCCATTATATCAGTTAGTTATAACCCCGTAAGCTTGTTACAACAAGAACACATGGGGGTATGCGGACAAAAGTTTAATCCTTCATCCTTAATATTTACAAAAATGAACAGTCGTTTTAAGACATAAGGAGTAATATTATGTAGAAACATATTTTCCTAGAGTTTCTAGGTTTGCAACAAAGTAGTTTCCAGGCTCACATATAACCAGTGACAAGAAATCTCATGGTAGTTAGTAGCATAGATGTTATTTTGAGTAACCATAAGAGCCGAGGCCTGACTAAATTTATGCACATAGAAGGAAATATTGTAAAATTGATATAAACTTTAGTACTTTACTGCTTACACAAAGTACCAAAGTTATAAATCTTAACAAGGATAAAACAATTATTTCTTGGACAAACCAACAGTAATACTAAAGCAGGAAAATATTTACTTTAAATGAATTTTATCGAGAAGGATTGAAAGGAAAGCTAAATTTCATCAAGTGGCTTCAAAAGGATAGTTCTTACCAAAAAATCTTCAACCATATTAACAGAAAAAGAAAATCAATTGTTCATTGAGACCATATTAACCAGCAAGTTTGAAACCAGAAACGAAAAATGCAAGGTGAGAAATTTATCTTACAGATCTAACACAGCAACATGTAGACATACAAACAAGAGAAAACCACACAAACAGCCACCTCCAGAAAAAAATAGTGACAATCAAATTAAGACCAAGCAGCAACTTAAGGAGCGTTACTTGGAAAAAATGCTTACCATGCAGTTAAAACTATGTAAACAGGGCTTGTCGGATTGCCTCCAATTTCTTCATCTCAACGTCATGTTCTTGGATTTTTAGTTTAAATTGAGCAACCCGCTGCTGAACTTGCTTAAGATGCTGCTCAAATAGATCAACATGCTGAAATTGCTGCTCAACTTGTTTCATCTTATCATCCATTTGATTGAAACTTTGTTTCACCTCCTTCATTCGCTCAAACCTATGTTCCAATTGCTTGATCTCCTCAAAAAGCAGTTCTATTTCTCCCACCATCCGCTTGTGAAGTTGTTTCAACTCCTCTATGTGCTCATTATGTCGCTTCCTTCTCTCCTCCTTGGTGACCTAAACACACCTTTTCTTATCAGCGGTAAGGAATATAGTGATTACAGGAAAAGGAGCAATACTTATAACTATGAAAGAGATCAAATGTCCAATCCAACATCTATATGGCATTAATTTGGTAAAAATGCTAGGAATCACTATCACACGCACGCTATTAGCAGTAATATACACCTGCTGTTGATTAGCTTCAAGTGACAAACAGTTAACATTAAATCCATGAGACTTGGAATGAATATATTAGCATGGTACCATATCAGTGTAAAATGTATAATAATCTCCTATAGCTCTCTACCTGACAATGGACTCAACTAAATTGGAGCAAAACTAGATGACCATCAGCCGAAAAGCGGCCCATCAAGTTAGAAGTACATAAATATTTATCAAAGGAAAATTGGAAATATAAAAATGTATGGGTTAACATTCAACATAAAAAGTGTTGGTATCCAAACATAATTTAATAGGCTGACAAGAAACAGTGATCTGCATTGATCTGCATTGATCTGCATTGACTGAGCTCACTAAAATAGATGTTGTGGAAATATGATCTGAAGTAGCTAAATTTGCTTCAAATTAAATTTCACTTCTGCATTTTTTTTAGGTACAATAACTATATTGATGAAATTGAGGCATCCAAAGAGGCATCAGGTGAAGAAGAATCAATTCACTCAAATTCTTCACCTTGAGTATAGGAGTGATTAATGAAGTGATGAAAATGAATCTACAGATTAAACAAAATTTGGAAGTGAAAACAATTAACTTTTCATTGTACACATGTAATTGAAAATATTCTTTTCCTGTGGAGCCTTTTCCAAACAGAAATCGATTGTGTTTTCCTCCAATAACACGGAAATTGAGAACTTCAGTGATGTAAACAGAAAAGTAATGTACAACTGTAACGAATTGGCTTCAAATTATAAGAAATGCAACTTTACCAGTTGCTGAGTATATATGAACTTACCGAACTTGTCCACCAAGAAGGAATTTCAGCCGCTTCTCTGAGTTTCTTCTGAGAACACCTAAACCAGTCGAACTATTAAGACCATTACACACATAAAGCTGGCAATTAAAATCATATGAACAGAAATATCATAGTTGTAATGTGCAATTGCACATCAGGGAAGAAGAAACCGACGACTTCCATTCTTGTGGCCATATAGAACAACTTTATTACTTTCATATCTTACCTAAACAATAGAAAATTTACAGAAATGATTCTGCTAATCGATTATGTTGACGTGATGAGAATAAAAAGTCCCACATTTAAAAAACAGAAAAACAATGTTTAAAATGGAGCCGCGTTTATAAACTTATTTGTAGGGTTTCACTTGCACCTTTATATATAGCTCATTGATAAATTTTAATAATGGGGTCACATACAAATGTTTAAGCTTCAACTACTAAAAGGTCAACCTTTGTATATTGTTCGGTCCATTTGCAAAAGTACATGTCTCCTATAAATGGAAAAAAATGTTTACATGTGAGGGGAAGTGTTGATTTTAATTTTTTGTTTGGTGAAGGGTAGGAGAAAAATGGCAGAGAAAGAGTAGGAGAAAAATTGGATTTTAATTTTTAATTGGAACATCAAAAGTGGCAGAGAAAGGGAGCAGATTCGGAATTTCAATTGGGCCATTTTTAATTTTTTTCATGACCTACGTGACACTGCCGGTGACGTGGACGTCTGACGTGGCCGGCCTACGTGGCACAACAGGGGACGTGGCATGGGTCAACTTGCTATAGCAGGTTTCAAGGGCTGGAACAATAAAAAATTACAATCCGAGTTTCGAAACAACCAATGTTAAAGTGTAGGGACCAACATAAAAAAAAAAACAAAAAAACTAAAAAAAAAAAAAAAAAAAAGCGAGTCCAAGGGATCTGGAAACATAAAACCCTAAAACTAGACTTTCCTATATACAATATAATTACTAATTTTACTAACGCATTTCTACTAAACTTAGAATTGAACATTCACAAATTCAAAGAGATAAAAGCCATTTTTCTAGTATTACATTAAGCATACAGCACACTATGACGAGATGAAGTGTGAGCAGATGTTTACCTTTATTTGATATTGACCGTAATACTGTATTCACATTATTTCCCAACATACCATCCTTAATAAACAAGATTTACAGTGTAGAAGATATAAGGTTCGCATAACACAGAATCATACCCATTTTCAACATTTTTTTGCTTACTTCTTTATTTTCTATATTATAGGAAAGCAAAACAAAGGAGCAGAAAAATCAGCATTGCAACATTTTAAAGGTAAATTGCATAAAAAAATTGTGCTTACCTCAAATTGAGGTTGCGCACCTTCACATTATCTCCCGCCATAGCATCCTTGAGAGAAACAAGACTTGGCCTAAAGGAAATTGCTTCAGGGCATGGAGAACAGCTACCAATACTCGTAACACTTTTTGTAACTGGATTATAACAAGCCAGATCACACCCTTTCTGAAAAATCAGTATTTCCTCATTTTGCAAATTCTTTATTGGTTCATAAGTTTCTCTTGTAGACTTGCACGATGCATCTTTCTGAATAGAGAATGCTTTTATCCATGAATCCTCAACACCATATTCCTTCATCACCCATATGTCAACAAAGTCTCCAACGTCATCAGTCATGTAGAGACATTCCCTCAATACACCCCAACTAGTATATGCCGTTAGTTTTATCTGCTTATTACAAAAGTGAGGTGGGGTTAGAATTTTACCAAACTGCTCCGTGTCAAAATCAAAAGTAAATATGGTGTCCTTGTAATTCCAATCACCGCGATACCAATGAAGAACTCCTCTAAAGAATGTGGTTCTTGTTGGAAGATATACGTCCGGGCAATCAGAAACATTCTTCCACTGCCCACCTTCACCAAAAGTGTATGTCTCGGCAACCTTTCTAGATATTATTCTCAGTTCCTCACCCGTCACTGGATCAATATCAACATCCTTCCGACGAAGCAGACGCAACAGCTTATATCTATTAGCCTTGGGGCTGAACCCTAATGCATAAGAGGTACTCCAACTTTGTATAGTCTTATCTCTCTTATCAGGGCCGGGAACAGTAACATACTCCCCGGTGATCGGATTGGAAATGACAGCAAACCTATTGGTAGATGGCCCGCAATAACACACCAGCCCATGGCAAGTATTGACCAAATTGAGTTTGCTCTTAGTGGCTCTAAAATTAAGAACATTTTTGGCTCTGACACTAAACCTCGGGAGGTCAAAAACAACATTGAGCTTCAAATCAACAACAGAAGAAGAACCAATCTGAAATAGGGGCTCAGCAATGTAAAGGGTCGTCGATAATTCTTCATGGTATCGGTTTCGAAGCAAGAGCTCAATGGGTGCTCTTGCTGAGTGCAATTTTGCGAAATAAGAATCTGAGATAAGATTGAGCAATGATTTACAAACGCACCTCATAGCCATGACGGCTTTGATGGGCAGTCTGGAAAGAATCTCCATGAGAATGTGGCTCGGAAGATTCACCATGATCGATGAACAAACCCATTGATCTCCCTTTCTGGCTCTCTTCCTCCTGCGAGTGCGTTCCATGATTGCTGGGTGTTGGTATCAATCTGTTGCAGAGTCGCGAGATTGGAGAAAAAAGGGGTGGATTTGAAGCAATCTGTTTGCTCAGAATAAGGTTTGTGTTAGGGTTTGGTATGTTAATCGTCAAGGTTCTTCATTTTGGCTTCTCGAAAACATTTTCATTTTGAAAAGGACTATGAAATCAATATCTTTGACCGTACATTTTCGCCGCACCCAATCACGTATCCCGAATTTGTATTGGTGCAATAAATAAATGAAATGACATGAGGGCTTGTTTGGTTGTCTACCTATTGTATGTAGAGATAAAATGTGGGTAGACGGTACATGTAGTTGAAAAGATGTAAAATGTATGTAAAAAGTAATGATATGTTTGGTAAAACAATGTCTGGAAGAAGGTTGGAAATGATTTTTGGAATATGAGATGTTTGTCGGTTAGTAAGTTTTAATTTGAAATTACTAAAAAGTATTTTGATGAAGAAACGAATAATATAACTATGTGATCGATCTTTTCTCTATGTGGTCAATTCTCATATGTGATTATTGATAAACATCAGATCATCTAACTATGTAGTAGGCATTCTCTGTCTATGGCAAACGCCATGTCATCTAACTATGTGACCGACCCTCTCTGCTTATGGCAATCATCATGTCATCTAACTATGTGGTCGACCCTCTCTGCCTATCATCCTCTTGCTCCATGGTCAATTCTCATTTTTCTGTTGTCGACTTTCTTTATCTAGCGATCATCTCATCTATTTTTGGTCAACCTTCTTATGTTCTTTTCTTTCTCCACAATCGACCATTTCTATCATTCTCTTACTACTACTTTTGTCCTCTCACCCTTTGCTTGATCGATTTGGAACTTAAGGCTGGAGTTGGAGTTGGAGATGGAGCAAGAAGGAGAATATTTTGGTGGAGATTCTCCACGGGTAGTACACTAATTCCTATAGGAGCCTCCCAATTCTCGTGGGACTGAAAGCTTGGAAGTCGATGCTACATTAACCCAACATGGTCAAATGTTTATAGAGATTAGTTATGCAGAAAGTAATGTACCAAACAACCACTAAAAGAATTCGAGTAAATGTATTGCGAGCTTTAAGTTGTTGTTTGGTAATCTTTCTATTATTATTTTTTTGAAAGGAGAAGTTTTGTATTTATTTGTCATATGTTATCCTACTATTGGCTTGTAAATTAAAAAATACGAGTAATTTTTTTTTAATGAAAAAAACAATAAAAAATGAGTTGTAGAGCCAATAAGATTCATTGAAACTTTACAGCCACTTGTGATATTATCTCATGGATTTTGTCTATATCTATGTTTCAACTTGTCATACAAATACAACACAACCCAGAATAGACTTACAATCAACACAATACTGATAATCTGATTAAAGGAAACGAAAATACCCTTTACAGCAACATAATATACCGTCAAAATATGCACGCACCAATGCCAGCCTGAGAACGCCACGTTACATGTGTGCCTTAAAATAAACCGAGAATATAACCACCCTTTAAATAGAGCATTTCCATTTTGTAATGTACTGAAGCAACCAACATAATCAATCACCCGACTAACTTCTGTTCCTGAGAAATTAGTTTCAAACAATACATTTTCACGATCTGTTTCGAAAGAAGTTGAGATCCCAGCGACGCATTAAACCATCCATGACATGGTTTGCAGGATTCCTTTCAACTGTCAATGTGGCTTTTGTATTACTTGACATGTCGGCGTCTGGGGACCCACCAACGCTTGCTGAAGTTTCGTTTCCAACACAGATCCCACCTGATTCGATGACAGATGGAGGAGTATCAAATGCGGGTCCTATAGAAGATGCTACACTTCCATCAGGTGTAGCTTCCGAATCATTGGATGCCAAACTGTGGCCATTGCTTAGTGAAGTGTTGATAGGTTCTGTCTTCAACCCACCATGCTCTGTTGCACGAGAAGCATCGTTTTCCTCTTTTCTTGAAGAATCCGAGGAGCTGGTGCAAACAGATGGTTGTTCTTCTGCATGAGGATGTCGAATTTCCAGCTCTTTTAATGATTCAATTATGGCTTCCATAAACATCTGGCAATTTTTGGCACATAGAAACATCTAATCAATGAGTAACAAGACGATGGAGACCTCAACCATCATTTTTTACGAGAGACAATTTTGAACTCACCCTTTCTTCTTCCTCCACATTGCATGGAAAGCCTTCCAAGTCATCAAGTGCATACTCTACGAATTGATCGTCATCCAACGTAGTTGGAACATTAGGACCAAATGGATGGCCGTTGGACAATTCAAAGCTGATCATACTGGATGATGATGATGATGGACAGTGACCATCACCCACTTTTTCATCCTGCAAAACATCTAGCAAATAAGAACGAATAATCCACAGAATTTACCATAATATCAGTAGCAGGAAAACCAGCAACAACCAAAAGGCAACAGCCTCAAAGCACAGATTGCAGAACAAAAGGGAGCAAAGGAGTTCGGTTAGCAGGTAGAGGCCATCCGTGCAACTTCATATTTATAAGGCCTCACACACACACAACCATCTTGCTCCCAGGAGCATGCCAATGCTTCATAACCAGTGGTTTGTTTGTTCTAAATGGTAAAAACGTGTTTTGAATTTTTAGGATTTTACTTGTTTCTGCTGTTCATGGACCCATAATATGATTATTTTCATATAATCGGCTGTTCTCTTTCATGGGAATCAAAATACAAATAAAGGAAAAACCTAGAGTTAGCAATACAAACAAACAAGAGAAAGAACATACCTCCACCTCTGATTCGTTGTTTTTAGATGGGGCAGCAGATGGTACCTGAGCAAAGTCAAAGCAACACAGACTAAAGATAGATACCAAAAGAAAAATATAGAATTAGTAGCCCTTAGAGGCTTAGACATCTTAATTCCTAACCATCATTTTTCACAGGTTCAGTATAGTGAATCTATTTTGTAAACCACTGCTGAGAAATGTAATGGAATTGAGACTTATTATTTTTACCTTCACTTAAAACCCCTTGCATGGAGAGAGAGAGAGAGAGAGAGAGAGAGAGCATATAAATGAAAAGTTTTTTATATATATATGTGTGTGTGTGTGTGCACTCATTTGCAGTTTTTTGGCATGCAAAAGACAAAACTATGTATTCACCAGGACAATTAATCGAACAAACTACAAATATAGAGCTTCTCATATCATGTTCCATTTTTGTATAAAAATTCAAACACTGACCTCTGTCCGACTCATAGGTCTCTTGGAACGCACTTGTTCAATCGCATCCACAGTACTAGTACCGCTTGTTTCCAGTCCTGCAATAATCAATAAATAGAACAACAAGAGCTTCAAAATAAAAGGTAGAAAAGAATAAACATTTCTAAGAGTAAAGGTAATATAATAATATTAGGCCTTCAACTATCAACTTAAACATTTAGTTGAGTTGGTGCTCGACGGCCAATATGGTATTAGAGCATTGTAGGACCCAGAGGTCACAAACTCGCTCCTTTCGCCACCCTAATTAATAACAAATGTTAAAATTCCAACACAAGGCAATAAGAAGAGCATGCAAATCCACTTGCAAAGCGATAAATAGATTGCACATACGGCACGTGTTATAGAGTATAAAGCTAATGTTGGGCCTTCAGTTAAGGAGTTGGTCCACAAAAATAAATCAGCATTTCACACCAACTATTAAGTGATACCTTTAGACGCAGTTGAAGAGGCTTTGTCGTAACCTACTTCAAGCACAGGGTTCCAACTGCCCTGAATGTATAACAGTCAGCCATGAAAATGGATTCTCAATATGTATCATACAGATAGAAAAAAAAAAATATTAAGGCCTTCAGCAAGAAGCATTGCAGTTTAATTTACCTTACCAATGTAATCATACATTGTGTCAAAAAATGCTCCCCCCACCTCATCGTCTGGAGGTTGCAATACATTATGGAAAAATATATTTATGGAATCAAAGTAAAACTGTGGACGTGGGGAGTTATGATCTCCATCAAACTTGATAATATTCTTGTCTCCCTGCACAAAACAGGAGTTCACATTTAAAGAAGGGCATACAATGCATAGACAGCCGATAAACAGCCAGAACCAATCAAAATAAAAGGAGCTTTGAACACTTCGCATACTATTGGCCAACTCAAAAACAAAAGCTATGTGACCCAGCAGAAAATTTCATACTCAAGGAAATTTTGAATATACCTTTTCTATCCATTCCAAAAAGGCTGTCAGGCTCTTAGACGTCAAAACATCCATACCGTTTTCCTAAATTACCTGACACTTATCTTTCCTTGTATAAGAATTCTACTCTGGCATTTTGCCAATTTCTTGTTGTTCATATATGCTAGAACTTTTTTTTTATTTTACAGGCCTAAAGGAGTATATTGAACTTTTCAGGTCCAAACTATTTGAAGGTTTTAAACAGACCATCAAAAGTTAAGGAGACATTACAATTGAATGTCAAAAACCAAATCCATCTTCATAACCAGCTTTAACTAACTCAACAGGCATCAATTGTACACGAGGCTTATCACTATCTCAAATAAAATTGTTTTTGCACAGCGACATGTCCATTCAGAACTAGGGGGCGGATAGCCATATCAGTTGGGCATATATTAAATGGAAAAAAATACAGTTCATGGAGAAAAAAAATAGCACTTGGAGATGATAAACTTTCTAATCATTCACCATTAGATATTTGTCCTGGATTTGGTAGTTTCAGTATCAGTTTGTACCCAGTGAGGATTCCATTGATGATATGAGAAGAATTGAGGATATGTACAACTCCAAAGTTTAATATTTTAACAGTGTTACAAGTCAAATGGCGAACAACTTGGCGCTGCTAGAGATTTCCTCTTTCAAATTGAGATTAATTACAGCGGTAACTTAATTTCAGGAGGAAGTCCACGTTTCAATTTAGAATCAATTGTGTCTCTTAACAATTATAACGCCACTTAAGGTGAGCAACGTATTAATTGCATTTCCATTTATTAGTGTTTTGTCAAACATGACAACCAATAATACGAAGGGCACTCAAAGCCAAATGAGGTTAGCTATATAATAACGATACTTTTAACACTGATTTTCTTGTGCAAGCTGTAGAAAATATGAAATATGATGAGAGGAGCAGCTTGCAAATGAGTATCCCAATGACTATTACTATTTAAAGAAATTTACCATATAAGCTTCAAATATGCTATCTGAGTGATGAGGTCGTATGAAATCATCATCAACAGCATGTCCAAACAATGCTGGAACAAAGCAAGACTTGGCCACCTAAAATAAAGTGAAACAAAAATAAATATATAACAGATTGAAAATACACATATGTATTCACTTTCATCAATAAGAATATTCTTTCATCATCACAGATGTTCCCTAAGTACATAACCACAAAACTGTTCATTTTCCTCATACACGCGGTGCAGCAAGCATGCATATCTTTGGATGATGAGAGGCTAGAAGCACTGATTCAGACAGAGACACGAGATTCGCCATTTGAAAAAATACCACATGACACATCTGGACATGCCACTTTTTTTATTTCAATATATATA
>JAYMTH010002982.1:0-11592 GCA_036897465.1 Pelargonium australe | reverse complement strand
GGGAGGAGTAAAGGGCAGAGCTACAGAAGCATCGTAAATTGAAGTCACAAAAATCCATATTTTTGCCCCGTTAATCAATGGTGAAAAACTAGATCACAAGTTCACATACAACAAGGGAGGAGTAAATAGCAGACCTGCAAAAGCGTCGTAAATTGAAGTCAGAAAAAACCATAATTTTGCTCCGTGAATCAATGGTGTAAAAACTAGATCACAGGTTCACACACAACAAGGGAGGAGTAAAGAGCAGAGCTACAAAAGCATCAGGAAAATTTACGAACCTTAAGATGCTGGCTGTGAGTTGGGGACCTCTCCAACATTTCTTGTATGTCCCTTCTGTGTCATCATCATCGTCATCTTTTTCTCCGTTGGAATGCTTGCAGACTTCCAGAGACCTAATTCTAAAGCAACAATTTAAATCTCAACGTAAACTTCCTAATTTGATTTTTTTTTTTTTTAACGGAGCTAATTTGTTAATTAGCCAAAGAATAATAAACAATACTCTGACAATATGGCCTAATTTATAGAAAAGTGAACTGACATAGTGTAGTTTGTTTCCGATGTGGGACATGATGTTAAGGTGAAAAAAAGAAGAAAAAAAAGGATATTTATTGGGTCCACTTCCCGCCAAACCCACCCAAAACCCTAAATTCCACTGCTTAAACCTCTCTTCTTCAATAGTTAGCCACCACCCCCATACCATCTTTGTCGGAAACCCTATCCATGGACTCAAAAGCAGAGAAATCCAACAAGGTTCTGATCCTCGACTTCGGTTCGCAGTACACTCACCTCATCACTCGCCGAATCCGGAGCCTCTCGATCTTTTCGGAATGTATGTCAGGCACTTCTTCCCTGGAATCGATCACCGCCCACAACCCGCGCGTCGTCATCCTCTCCGGCGGCCCTCATTCCGTTCACTCTTCTTTCTCTCCCAGCTTCCCCGACGGATTCGTCGAGTGGGCCGAGACCAACAACGTGTTCGTGCTCGGCATTTGCTACGGTCTGCAACTGATTGTGCAAAAGTTGGGGGGTGAGGTCAAGGTTGGAGAGAAGCAGGAGTATGGGAGGATGGAGATTGAGGTTGGGAAGGCTTGCGGGTTGTTTGGGAGCAAGAAAGCAGGTGATAAGCAGGTTGTGTGGATGAGTCACGGCGACGAAGTCGCCAAATTGCCTGATGGGTTTGAGGTGGTGGCGCGGAGCCAACAGGGTCTGGTGGCGGCCGTGGAGAGCACAAGTCGGAGGTTTTATGGGCTTCAGTATCATCCTGAGGTAACTGAGTTTTTGGTCAAGTTTTGATTTTTTTTTTTATTACTGTTCCATTGATTTTGAGGTTGAGATTAAAGTTTGTGGTTTTTGCGTAATTAGCTCGTATGCAATATTGTCTTGTATTCAATAGAGTTGTTTGTTTCATTTTGGTTCAAGTGAATGATCCTCAACACTGTACATTTTGCAAATCTCTTTCTTTAAGGGTGTTGCCTAAGAAGCCTAAACATTGAATTATGTGTAGGTGACTCACTCGCCACAAGGGATGGAGACGCTGAGTTATTTCCTCTTTGATGTTTGTGGAATCACTGCTGGCTGGAAGATGGAAGATGTAGCAGATGAACAAATTGAAGAAGTCAAGCGCAAAGTGGGGCCTGAAGATCATGTAATTTGTGCTTTATCAGGGGGTGTGGATTCTACAGTTGCTGCCACTCTTGTTCACAAGGCAATTGGAGACAGGCTTCACTGTGTATTTGTTGACAATGGTTTACTGAGGTGAGATTATTGCCATTGGAGCAACTTTTTGTCATTTAAGTGACTTTAGATTTTTGTAACTTATGAGTAAAGTCTTTCTACTAATAATTTGGGTATTATTGTTTCAATTCCCTGTAGGTACAAGGAGAGGGAACGTGTGATGGAAACATTTGAAAAGGATCTTCATTTACCTGTGACTTGTGTTGATGCAACCGAACAATTTCTCAGCAAGTTGAAAGGTGTTGTAGATCCTGAGATGAAAAGGAAAATAATTGGAAATGAATTCATCAATATATTTGATGCTTTTGCGCAAGAGTTGGAGGATAAGTTAGGAAAGAGACCTGCTTATTTGGTCCAAGGAACTTTGTACCCAGATGTCATTGAATCTTGCCCACCTCCTGGAACTGGAAGTACTCACTCCCACACAATCAAGAGTCATCATAATGTTGGGGGACTTCCTGAGAAAATGAAATTAAAGCTCATTGAACCACTCAGACTTTTGTTTAAGGATGAGGTTTCTAATTCAACATTCCTATTTGCCTGTCTACTTTTCTTTTATAACGTCCTGATATTGTTTGACATGATTCCTTTTCCTTATAAAGGTTCGTGAAATAGGGAAGATCTTAGATGTTCCTGAAGGATTTCTAAAGCGCCACCCGTTTCCAGGACCTGGCCTTGCAGTTCGAGTTTTGGGTGATGTTACTCAAGGCAATGCATTGGAAGTCCTTCGTCAGGTATATGGCCTGTATTGCAGTTCAAGCTATTTATTTATTTATTTGTCTGGATTTAGTTCTTAATATATGTTTCTTTTCATTTGAATGTTTTCTTAGGTTGATGAGATTTTCATCCAATCAATTAAGGATGCTGGTATCTATGATTCAATTTGGCAAGCTTTTGCTGTCTTTTTGCCAGTAAGATCTGTTGGAGTTCAAGGTGATCAAAGAACACATTCTCATGTTGTTGCTCTCAGAGCTGTAACTAGTCAAGATGGAATGACAGCAGACTGGTAAGCCTTCACTTGTGACATTCATTCTGTCTACCATTTTGTCTATGATTTGATATTTGAGAATCTGCACATGCCATTCTTTGGGGATGGATATTCTTGGATCTCTGTGGCCCACCAATTGAATATCTGGGCATTGATGTACGAAACTAAAGGAAGAGCTGCTAATAAGCAGCCTAGGCTATCTCTTTTTCTAGGTTACGCTAATAAAAAATCTTTATGTGGCATTAACATTTCCAGTATGATAGTCATTATAAGTAAACTGCTCATCACTCTAGCTTGGTCCTTATAAATGATATGTTGGAATGGTTGGATAGTTTATTGAACTTAGTCTTGAGGACATTTCATAATTAAGCAGCTACAGTAGATTCAGTCGTACGTTTGTTTATATATATAATGTATCTGTCATTCTACCACAAATTATGCTTTCAAGCATGTGTGTGAATGTAAGCCTAGGATGAAGGGAAAGACCAGTAAAGATGTGGGTACAGTATATTATACACCTTTGGATATGATTTAAGTCAAACTAAGTCCAACTCTCAGGGAAGTATGAGGGATTACGCGACATACTGACTAAGAAAACTAACACCATTTATTGCATTCTTGTGATCACTGGCCTTCCCTTTCCAAGAAAGTATTAGTTTTCTGTTTTTCTCTGTTTATATTTTCCCAACTTATTAGCTTTGTTTTTCATCACTGTGCCATCAGTTCAAATGTAAAGGTTCTTGCTGACTTCCTTTTTCCCCTTTGCAATTTCTAATTCCAGGTACAATTTTGAGCACAAGTTTCTTGATGATGTGTCCCGAAAGATTTGCAATAGTGTTAGGGGTGTGAACCGAGTGGTTCAAGACATTACATCTAAGCCTCCATCAACAATTGAATGGGAGTGACGCCATCTTCAACGCATATGGGATTATTTATGAGTAAAGAACTGCTTAATTGTACATGATGCAAGTGATCAACCATTTATAAGTCTTTCCTTATCTGGTGCATTGAAACCGGTGATGCTGACCCAGAGGATAAGCAGTGGAGCCTATAGAGAGATTTGATAATGTGATTTATTTGATGCTTTAGGTTATGCCGATAGTAATATTACCTAGTCATGACAAGGTAATGATTTTTTTTTTTTTTTTGAAATGATACTATTGAGCCTTTTCATGAATATTTTTTATGATATGCTATAATTCTAATTCCTACTTCTGATGTTTCTGAAATCTTCAAATTTTATAAATTGTGTTGCTCTTTATTTTCTTTTGGAATTTTATCTTGGTTCTGTGATGCTAGATAGTAGTAAATGTATTTTATGTATTGTGCTATGATGCTTTTGAGTCTGCCAATACTTTTCCAAGGGTTTTTACCAATTCAATGGGCGAAACCATTATTGTCATTGCCATTGCCACAGCCAGTGTTTTCATTGCCATTGTAATCATTAATTTTGTTACTTGGTTAGTAGTAACAGTATAGGTTAGTCTCTGATTCATGTAATGTGGTCTCCTATATCAGGATGATTTGAGTGATTTGAAAGAAAAATCATCATTAAAAGGTGTGAATTTAGATAACCACCACTCTTCTTTCTCACTCTTTATGGCTAACCAATGATCTCTGTTATAGTTGCATTTGAATCTCCATTTTTCTCCACAGAATGCATAATAATGTCTTCTTATTGCCCACCAAATAATGATTTCTCTATTTACTTTTGTAATGATTAAGAAGAAAAATAAGTAGAATTTTTTTACTTTTATCATAAGAAGTAGAGAGAGAAACTCTAATATTTCAAGTTGTGTAATTATTACTCATTAAAATATATATTACTTCTATTAGCAAACGACAACTACTTCTTTTAAAAGCAAGTAGAATGTTACCAAACAACCACTTATTGTTTTTAATTGTAGTGGTATCAGACATGATCTTAATTAGATAGTTGAATTTGTTAAATTTGCTTCCCTCCACCCCTTTCTATATCTAGCTAACCCCATATTCCTAGACTCCTAATCCAACTGAAAAGGCTCTTACAGTGACCTATATAATGTCTAAACCAAGGTTTTCTGTGCAACTCCCTGTATTGGATATGTCAATGCCTGTTCAGTCTTCATTTTTATCTTCCCTTTGTCAAGCCTGCCAAGAGTGGGGATTCTTTTATGTCACCAACCATGGAATCTCTCAGAATTTATTCAGCAAAGTTTGTTCACTTTCAAATCATATATTTACTCTTCCTCTAGACTCCAAGCTCAAGCTAGGCCCAATGTCTTCCATCCAAACTTACACACCACAGTTCATAGCTTCTCCTTACTTTGAAAGCCTAAGAGTTTCAGGCCCCGATTTTATTGCCTCTGCAAAGGCTTCTGCTGGGGAATTATTTGACGAGCAGAATTCTGAGTTTAGGTAGGTTTTATTTTGTTTTGTTTTCAAATCTTACTTTAACTTCTGTAGCCACTTTTTTCCTTAACATGATTTGCTCATTTATGTGCATTGTGTTTGCACTGCATTCTTTTCCATATCCTTGTAGTGAGATAATGCAAGAATATGGAAACAAAATGATGGAGTTGTCAAAGAGAATCATAGAGACAGTATTAATGAGTTTGGGAGATGGTCAGGAGAGGAAGTTCTATGAATCTGAATTCAATAAATGTAACGGGTATCTGAGGATGGTAAATTATTCGCCACCGGAGAATGTGGAAGAAAAAGAGATTGAAGGACTGGGGATGCACACTGATATGAGTTGTATTACAATAGTCTATCAAGATGAGACTGGTGGACTTCAAGTGAGGTCCAAAGATGGTGAGTGGATGGACATACCTCCATGTGAGGATTGTTTGGTTGTTAACATTGGAGATTTGATGCAGGCTTGGAGCAATGGGCGGTTAAGGTCATCAGAACACCGTGTTGTTTTGAAGCGATTTGTGAACCGCCTCTCTCTGGCTTTCTTTTGGTGCTTTGAGGACGAGAAGGTGATATTGGCACCAGAAGAGATTGTGGGAAAAGGGAACTCAAGGATGTACAAGCCATTTGTTTGCTTGGACTATCTAAAATTTAGAGAGAGCAATGAGGAGGGTAAGTTTGAGAAAATTAGGCATACTGTGAATGATTTTGCAGGTCTGAAACTTGGAAAAGGGAGTGAAAAGTATTGAAGTTTTATTGTTCCTTGCAACTAAATAGAGCTTCTGTAGTTCTGTATTATTGGATTTTGCTTTGTTTTGTAAGATGTTGGTTTCAGTTGAATCATGTCTTGGCAGCACAGTAGAGGCAGAGGCAATTGTGCTGGGTGTCTTAAAATGTGAAATATTGGCTTGAAATCTGCTTTCCTTGTTAGAGAGAATTGGAAAACCCATGTTGTTTGTTAACTTACTCTGCTTCTGATAATGCCTTATCTGCAAAATAACTGCAATGCAGATGAAATAATTCATTATTATTTTCTCTTTCCATGATATGTAATCCATTGGCTTTTATTGATTTTCTTGTATCTGTTTTAGTTCTTGGGCAACAGATATTTTAGTCATATTATAAGTTTCCACTTAAGAAGCTTCTTCTGGTTAATGATGCTTGCCACTATCATTCTTATCTTTGTGATCCTAGAGATGATGCTTAAATTGGTGTTCTTCACATTGCCTAGATTTGGTGGGCCATTCATTTTTCCTTTATTAGATCTCTAGAGTGATTGAAAATGATGGGTTTATATTAATGGAATTGTTGAATGGTTGGTAGTGTGGTTTGTCTGATTTCTGATTAGTATCTCTCACATTGTATGTGGACCCTTTGTCACACTCTCTTTAATTATGTGTTTTCTTTCACATTTTCCCCTTTTGACCATGTCACTTTGATTAAAGATTGATCACTACTAAAATTGGTATAGTAAGTGTATAATACAAAAACTGTCAAAACAAAGTATGGCCCTTCAGAGAAATGGTTTCTTTTTCTTCTGTCAGATAAAAAATGTCATAATAGTGAGCAAAAGTACAGATCCTGAAGAAGTTTTATCTGATAGTCTCTTTTATTAGACTACTCTACAATGAACTGGTGCAGCACATTCCCAAAACTACACCTATTCATTACTTCATATGATGAATCTATGAAGTGCCTGTCTGATCATCCTTGCTGATGCTGTAGATCCCTTCACCTGCAAATTCAACATCTGATAATATCAGTAATGGACACAAGAGCAACAAAGCTTATGTACTATGATCTCGTACCTTGGATTTAATAGTCAACGAAAGCATCCCATCGTTCGTAGTAGACTGAACTGAGTGAGAATCTAACCGGAGATTGCTCACGACATCCATAACCTCAAGCAACATTCCTTCCCTCCAAGAACACCTCAACTCTATCACTACATCCTTGTCGTTTACGCTGACAGTGAGATTATCAGTTAGATTATCATTTGGTACAGCTACATAACTGATCTCTGGCTCCACGTTATCAATGTCGCGAGCCTTTCTCTTGTTCACCAATCCTCTTTTGCTGCTGCTACCTGTTTTGTTATGCCCATAGTTGTCTGAGATCCTCTCTGCTGAATCTTGTGGTTTTCTTTTTGCTCTCCCCTCTGAATCTGTCATCTCCCTGCACGGTTCCAGCTCTTCGACCCTTTTCTCGAGCTCTTTTAGGTACTCTATTGTGGTATCCAGGATAGATACTTTGTCTACCTGCATATACAAGCCCTGTAAACAGATTATTAACTAAAAAATGTTGGTTTTTCAGTTGAGTATAGAGAGTTTTGTGTTACCTTACTGATGGAAGGAACCAGCGTTTTCAGAATAATGAATCTTTCGTCTAGTTTCTCCTTTTTCTTATCTGATATGACATGGTTTACGCCAATTTCGCCATCTTTATTGCCATTATCTCCCGGGGACTCAACCAAGCCACCATCATGCATTCTTGGAACTTCAAGCAAAACCTTCTTCAATAGCTTCTGTGAGGCTCCACTTCTTGATTTCACTTCACTCACCAACCCTACTCTCTCCCAGCTAACAAAACTGGTTTCCTTATTCGAGTTTCGAAAATGAGGTCCCAAAATCAAGTGGTGAGAGCTCTTCAAAAGGGAGGAGAGAACACTATGGAAGTGCAAGTCGTCGTTTAGATGATCACGATCCATTGAGGCTAGCTCTTCGTGCTTGCACTCTTGAAGATCTGGTAGGCGATAGGCACTTATCTTCCCACCCTTCGGGACAGAAACAACCTTATCAGGATCCATGAAAGATTGAGATATGCAGTCACTAGAGTTCATGGAGGTATGCACACAGTTACTGAGCTCATCATCCATGAATTGCAAGCTTTGTACTTGAGAGGCTCCTCCATTTAGAAATGAATCCTCTTGCAGTTGATTTGCCTCAAAGTCACTTGAACTGTTATCAGGTGAAACCAATTCTAGTTCTTCACATCCTACAACTGTAATTAGTTGTCCATCAAAAATATCATGATCAGGTACAGCATCTTTGGAATTGGATTTCATGGAGCTCGCGGGATATGGAATCCCCAAGTAAGAGTTCTTGACAAGCTGAATGAGACTTGGATCCTCCATAACCTTCAGAAATAAGCAGATTACAACAGAGCAACATGACTAAAGATTCATTATTTGAATTACAGAAACCGAAAGATTTAAAGTACCATCTCAGTGACGCCTAGCTCAATCACACCTCCCGAGTATGGAAAACACACCACAGTCTGAAATTCAAAACAAAAAGCATCATATGTAATATTTCATGATTTCACCATCTGAAACTTGCAAGATTATCTAAAAATGTATGATTTTGAAATAGTTTAGAGTACCTGAATGGATACGCTCTGAGGAAGTGCATCAAATGTCAGAATGTGAAGCAAACATCAAACAGAAAAGTGAGTGTTTTGAGTTAGTTTTGATCATGCTACACAAATTGTTGTGAATACCTAAAATCTCTACTAAGAAACAGCAACCTACCTTTGCCAACAGAGAGCGACTAAACACTTTACTATCTGCATAATGAGCATTGCGAAGCCAGATGGGTTGCCCGGTTGCTAATGTTCTTCCTGGCAACCTGAATCACAATTTGGGGGATATTAAAGATTCATCATCAACAAAACAATATGCAAATAGTTTCTATTACGATAAGTTTGATCTCAAATGGTGTTAAGGGTAGAGTGCAAATTTACCCTTGGCCAATGTTGAACACAAATGACATGCAAACCAAGTAGTACCACTCTAAATCAGTAAGATCTTCAGGGGACAATGCTGCTGAGGGCCTTCTAGCTTGCGGGTTGGCTTCGCCAGCAGAGAGGGACTCGTAAAGTTCTTTCAATTGCTCACTCCTCTGAAAGTCCATTTGGTCAGCATTGAACTCGATGGATTGAACTGTCTTCCTCGTCTTAATATCCCCGTTATAGTATCCATCGCCCCACTCCAACACCCTATACATTCCAAATTTGCAGCTTATTACAGCAAAAAATCTATGAACATGAAGTTGAATCAAGTATGAACATGTATGAGTACCAATTGAATGCTAAACTAGAAAATTGAGTTTATTCAAATTGTCAAAAAGTTCATGAATAATCAATTTTCACAAGAGTAAATGAAGATGCATAAAT
The DNA here is from genome assembly GCA_036897465.1 of Pelargonium australe. NCBI lineage: Eukaryota > Viridiplantae > Streptophyta > Magnoliopsida > Geraniales > Geraniaceae > Pelargonium > Pelargonium australe. Next base: position 2,303 of record JAYMTH010002982.1, on the reverse strand, counting down.
CAGTGTCTGGAAGTCCCATTTAGCTTTGGTTAGCTTAGCTGCACTTCAATATTCTAAGTAAGAAAATCAATCAATCTATAGATCATTCACCAATTATTACAAAACATTTTAGCATAAAATTTTGAGGGCAAAATGTCTTAGTTGAACTCAAACTAGCAAGATGAAGCCTAGTGTATTAACAATTTCAGAATCTTCAGCAGAGCAGTTGCAGATAATTAAGAAAACCAGAGAAGAAAACCATAATTATAGTTCCTAGAAGTAATCAAACAAGAGATAAAATCACTAGTAGAACAGAGATGGTTTTACCCAGGTTGCTTGTCTGAAATGGACCAGAAGATTCCATAGCTCCACTGAATGGTTCTCACAGCAAGAGCAAGCTGTTTCTTGAGATTTTCTTGCACCCTTTCCTGGTTCCTCAACCCAGTAGCCATATCTCAGCTAACAACTCTCAAGCTCAAAACTAGAATAGTATATGAGATTCAAGCTACTAGATTCTTCATTTCCCAAATACAAACCCAAGAATAGATCCTCATGGGTATCTACAGAAATATAACTGAGATGGGTCTGTCTCAGGACTCTGCTCAACCTTTGGGAACCAACAGAACCATAGCTCAGAACTTACAATGGTCCTTAATGCTACAAACAATACCAGAAGAAGAGTTCTGGGTAAATTTGGAGCTAGCTGGAGAATCCCAGATGCTGAATGGAAGAGAAGCAGCTTCTAAAACTAAATATGGAGTGCACAGTCTATGAGGACTGGTTAAGAGTCTGTGTAGCTGATTTCCTGTTGTGAACAGAATCAGAACACTCACTTTCATGAATGTCAAGAAAAAGAAACTGTGTTGAGATAAAGAATCAGTACATTCATATAGGATCAGCTTCTGTCTAACAAATGAGTGTTGTGATGTTGAGATTTTCCTATTAAAACCAAAAAAGCCCTTGTGAAAAAGAAAAAAAGAAAAGAAATGAGCTTTAATGGAGGTGGGTGGCACTAGCTAGCACTAATCACTTGCTGTTACTGCTTTATTTCTCTTGTTTTTGAGTTCATAAAACACAGACTCCAATATAAGAACCCATTAAAGACCTGACCCACAACTTTCTGTGAAACACTGAAATGGGTTGGTCTCAGTCTCCAGAAAGTTACCATAAACCAGCTCAAAATCCAGTTTTTTTTTTACTAAGAGGCCAAAAAGCATACACATTTATGTGGAAAGAGAGAGTCAATTCAATTTATGGTTGAGCTACCAAACACAAAATATATGTAAACAGTTCAGTTTTTAGAAAGAGGAGAGAGAAAGGACATGTGGTACAAGCAGTGATCACATGGTGAATTATTTGGTAAGGTGTAATAAAGAAAAAACCAAGAAGAGTTATTGTGTCTAATTAATTATATTAATAAAAATAGCAAGAACAGTCATTTTTTGGGTTCAGTTCTTGATGTAACCTCCTCCATTTTTGTTTCTGCAAAAACCCATTTGCAGCTTACACATCTGGTTGGCCAGTTCCATTTCTTGCTCCCACCAAAAGGGTCTCAAGATCCTTACACATGCATGCATGGCTTTCAATTTTTTCTATTTAGCCAAAAAAAGAAGAAGAAAAAGCTAAGGTACTGGCTTGGCCATGTATTGAAGTGAAGAACTGAGAAATTAATTATTGCATATCTTACTCTCTGTCTCCTTTCTGTATCATATATATATGTCAGGACATGGAGGAGAAGAAAAATTGTGAATGGTATTAATGTGTAAAAAAACAAAATTTATTAGTCGGTAGGTCTAGAATCTACCTCAATTACCAAAATGATGAGAGTGGTTTGGTTAGAAATTTAAGGTGATGAAGAATCAGAAACAATAATTTTGTTGGTTTGCTTTGACAATTGGAGACACATTCTATGATATATATTCAAAAACACAATCTACTATATTAAACACGTCACCTGAATTTGAATAAATATCATTAGTAATTAAACATATTATTTAAAAATTGTATAAATATCATTTGTCACGATCTACTGTATTATTAGTATATTCAATTCAAACAATACCTTGTAAACAAACAGACGAAAACAAAAGATGAAACTGATGAAAACAAAGATTCCATATTCCCATGATGAACATGAGTGCTTAAATTGGATCTACATGTAATTCACACACGTAAATTCTTTTACTGAATGGAATCTTTTGTCACATGTTTTATATTTTATTTGCTACCAATAGCTCACGTAGAGACCTGTATGTCACGGTCCGAATGAACGTGATAGAAAAATTATACCCGAACATGTGAATGTCATGTGCATAATTGGTTAA
>JAYMTH010002981.1:0-11594 GCA_036897465.1 Pelargonium australe | reverse complement strand
GCGCTGAGGTCTCCGCCGGACAACCAGACAACGCCGACCAACCGTCGACCATGGAGCACCGTGGCTGGACGCCGGCGAGCTGGAGAAGAGGAACACGATGAAACTGGGTTTCACTTTCTTTTTTTTTAAATAAGTTAGGAACCTGTTTGGTTGAACAACAAAATCAAAACTAAAGGTAAAATAGTCTTTTACTAACCTCACTATCGGTCAGTTGGAGGAAAAAAAAAATTGACAAATTTTGATGAATTTTGTGCTTAAACTAATAACCGATGTGGGTTTTGTGCAAAAAAGTGTCAACCACATAGAGATTTACTGCAATTTGCCCTAATTTTTTCTATAAATAAAGAACATGAAAAGGGTTAAACCGTTGACCTCTCTATAACAGTCAATTGCCCTACAACTAAGCCATGGACACGTGTCCTGAACCAAACCGGTTCAGTTCCGGCTTTGAAATATATCGAACCAATTACAACCTCCAAAACCAGAACTGTGTGGAAAGTGATTTCCTCATATCCTCTCATCTCCAAAGCCAAAACCAAAACCTCTCGATCGAACAATACCATCTCCGAGCTCAATATTTTCCACAACAATGGCTACAAATTCACCGGTTTTTACAGGGTTCGCCTTGCATCTATCTCCAGCTGCTCCATTACAGCAAGCTTCACCTTCAAGCGCCAACACTCTCTGTGTGCTCAACAAGTCTCTCACCACCACGTTCTTGAACCGTGGATGTATGTGCCCCACTCTCTCCTGAGTTCCATTTCTGTGTTTTGATTACTGTTAGCTAACCTGGTTCAACTAAGGTCACTGAATTGACTGTGTAAACATCTGTGTTTTTGATGCTTTTGTTTCTTGATTCCCTGAATGCATGAGGGGCGTTTGGTTATTGATTTTGTTGTGTTTCTTTCTTTGAAGTGTTTCAATGATCTGTTCTGTATCTTGGAGTGTTCGCAATTTTAGGTTCACTAATTGTAGTGCCAAATTTCTATCATGAACTGTTAACTAGTAATATCCCTCTTTGGTGCTTACTGTTTTTATCATTTATAGTAATGGCGCTGCAAGATAATTTGTGAGGAAGGAAGCCTTGATTGAATTTGTTTTGGCCTGAAAACAAGGAAAATGAAGTAATTGGATCACTTTTATTGTTAATTCCTTTATTGGTTCTTTTGTTAGATGTTGAGTTTCAGTATGGAAGAGACATGAATGAACCCACTATGGTCTATGGGCATTCAATTTGTAAGAAGGCAGGCATTAACTTAGGTCTCTTCATCTGAACAATGTAGAAAAATCAAGATAAAGCTAATGATGAACCTTTCTTCCCAAATCCCCAACTCAATTATTCGCTACAGTATGAAAATGTGAGGTTTGACGTAGGATGTAATGGTTGATGATAATATGGTTGATCTGAAAGTTAAAGTGTAATTGTTAGTTCAATTTAGTGCTAAAACACACACGTAAGTTGTGAACAAATGTTGTGAAAAGTGTTAGTGATTGGGTCCTATTAGTTTAGATGACTTTCATTGAGATTACACAGTTGGTCAAACAAAGGATAATTGATCAAAGCTGGATGTTTTCCTGGGAATTAATCCTTTATGAAGGTGATGGAATTTATTCTCAGATGTCAACTTATCAGCCAAGCAGTTCTCAAACTTAATAGGCTACTCAAACATTTGAGTTTGTATTTTTTCCATTTGTGAGGTGAGAAGATAGATGCAGTCTCAGAAGAACTGCACCTGCTTATTGCGCAGTGTTGTTTAGCCATCAAGTCTACTGGCAACCGTAATATATTTTGCATTTTGGTTTGTCAGTTTGATAGTGTTGCCTATGAGCGAGGAATTGGTTAAATTTGATTTGCAGTTGTCAGTCTGTTTCTTTTGTTTACCTGGATGTCGGTTCAAGGTTCAGTTTGTTAATTGGTGGAGAAAAACTTAATATTCTATTTCTTGTGTAACAGAAACCAAAGAGTCCCCAATTTGTAACTAACTAAACCTGGGTTAAGGTGTGAAAGAAGCAGTTTATCTTGCTAATATGATGTTCAATGATATCAGTTTTGCAACAGTGCGAGTTCTATTATGTTAGCATTTGACATCTTAAATGTTATTATGTTTGACTGGTTACTTGACTGGCCCCCTTAGATAATGTTATATGATGTACTGTTGGCATCGAGATCCTGACTAAGACTTGCATGTATACTATGTAATAGTGATGATGCTTCCCTTTCACTTACGTGCAATTTGATTCTTCTTACTTCAGTGAACTGATATCTCCTCTTGGGGTTTCTTTATTTTACTCAGTGGATACTCTAAAAGTTTCACATTTAAGAGTTGCTACTTCCAACCAATCTCAAGGTATTAGGCAAGCTGGACTTGATGTTCGTATGAATCTTTTTGATAGGTTTGCTAGAGTTGTCAAGGTGAGGTTTCATTACTTGTTCATATGTACTCTTAACAATATTGCTGTGTTGTTTCTGATTTAACCATTGTGACTGGTGATTTATACTTTTCTTATCATTCACAAATAACATTATTTAGCTCTCTCATTGCAGTCTTACGCAAATGCAGTCATAAGTTCTTTTGAGGATCCAGAGAAGATTTTAGAGCAAGCTGTCCTTGAAATGAATGATGACTTGATAAAGATGCGTCAGGCGACAGCACAAGTAAGTCTCACAGTGCCGCAGCTTCTTAACTTTTGTTTTCTTCCTTAGCTCTGCTGTTCTCGTTCATTTTCTCATAGCTCTATTACTTGTGTTGTATAAAACATTGGAGGTAGATGATCTAAGAAATTTTAAATTTTCCATTCACTATATTATGGTCATCTAAAAGGCATACAACTTTTATACTTTCTGAAGGTACTGGCGTCTCAAAAGCGTTTGGAAAACAAGTACACAGCCGCACAAACAGCTTCTGAAGAATGGTAATTTAATTATATAAATGTTGTTATTTTTAAAGTATGGTGGTGTATAAAAGTTTATCTGTACACTTTTATTTTTATTTTTTATTATAGGTACCGTAAGGCACAATTGGCTCTTGGGAAAGGACAAGAAGATCTTGCACGTGAAGCTCTCAAGAGGAGGAAATCTTATGCTGTAAGTTATTACTGGGAGTGTTTTACAAATATATTCATATATTTTTTTAGAAAAAGAAATTAGCTCATAGAAAGACTATGGCCGACTCTGTCAAAATTGCCTACAATTTCCCTATATCGGTGCTTTATCCATTGTAATCCATTGTGCTTACAAACATAGAATTAAGTTTATTATTAACTTACATCATTAACTACATAAAAAACAAGGAAGTAAATGAAAGCTCAAGTTTCTCCCCCCTACAAACAGATTTTACGAAAAATGGACAACTTTTATTTTTCTAGTTTATTTTCTCAATATAATAGAACACCTAAAAATAAGGCCCACAATAGAAGATGACTACTGCGGCTCTTTTTACTTAAAGTATATAAGTAACCACTAACCATATTTATATCCGACTCTAAGTATGAGTTTGATGTGCATTATGTTCACATGATAATTCACCTATCTCATTATGACCAGCCGAGACAGCCTTGAAAAGACACAATAAGAGAATTTTGAGGTGAAATTTTTCACTCTTATGTGGACCTGCAGTTAAGGATCTGAAGTCTAATGTTTTCATAGTGTATGATATGGTTTACATCTAGACCATGTAAAACTAAATTGCAGAATTAGCTGTGATTTGAAGTTGGTTCCTTGACTGAGGCTAAAACTGAAGAAAGAGAGCTATGCAGTGATTCCTTGGAACCCACATTAGATAAATGCTTGTTTCTAAAGATTTTTAAGGATCCATTGAAAAAGTATTAATTTTTTCTTCCTTTTCAGGACAATGCTAGTCAATTGAAAGCTCAACTTGATCAACAGAAGAATGTTGTTGATAATCTCGTCTCTAATACTAAGGTATGATGGCATGCATCTATATTATCTTGGCATGTGGTGACATTTAAATGTGCATTATGAGAGGACATATGATGAAGTAATGCTACTGATATATGTGGATTTATGAAGAATCTGGTGAGAGTTTTCACTTTGTTTGGCATCTAGAGGCTACAGTATCCAATTGGCCATATCCTGGTTGTAAATGCAGTTTTGGTTCATCATCTCTGACTTTCAGTTGTGGCAGTATAATGTATATGTATGATACCAGGTTTGTTACAATGGCATTTCATGAATCTGGTTTCTGCAGCTCTTGGAAAGCAAGATACAAGAAGCGAGGTCAAAAAAAGATACCTTGAAAGCACGGGCTCAGTCTGCAAAGTTTGTCTCCACCACCATTTTTTATCACCTATTTTTAAACTCTTTTCATGTCTGTCCTTATTCATGCTGTTGATAATGGTCTCTTCGATGTACTTTCAGGACTTCTACCAAAGTGAGTGAGTTGCTAGGAAACGTCAATACAAGTAGTTCTCTTTCGGCTTTTGAGAAGATGGAAGAGAAAGGTGAGGCACTTGTATATTTGGAATCAACTTGATCTACACATGACTTTACTGATCTAATTATTATACCATATGGCCTGCCTTTTCCATTTTCGCCCTTCAGAATTCTGTTATTTCACTGCTCATTCTGGATCAGCCTTTTTATCAATTATGCTTCCCAGATATTGTCAAATGCATTCTGTTCTACTTATGCTTTCTGGGCTTGACTCTTCTATTAATACTATTCTATGTAGAGATATATTGTTAAATAAGTTAGAAGAAAAAAAAGGCATTTCAAAATACCTAGCTATTTAGCTTAAGATACTAACATCACATACCAGTGATGGTAATTCTGGCATGCTGGTGTCTTGCCCTAAATTTACTTTTATTATGTTACTTTAGATACGGTGTTGATTCGCCAACATTATTTGTTGGCTGTAAACCAAATTGGATGCAGTGGAGAAAAACTGAGCTCTGATTCTTATATCTGGGTCATTGGATGGTTTTTTCTGTGGAGTTCTGAATCTTCTGATGTCTATTACTTGCGACTAGCCATAATCAAACTGAATATTATGTTCTAAAGTTTAACTCTGATTTTATCTATTTCATGAAAGTTATGGCAATGGAGTCCCAAGCAGAAGCCCTTGGCCAGTTAACAACTGATGATCTTGAAGGAAAGGTAGAAATAATCCTCCTTTATGTACAATCCATCAAAAGTATACCATCCCTAATAGTATATATTCAAGCTACCATGTATACATTTTTATCACATAGCAATCTAGTTTTATACTTAATTTGATAGTTCCTTTCCAGTAAATTAATCCAGATCTTCCTGTAATTTATTATATCTATTATCTATGTTGCAGTTTGCTCTTCTAGAGAGCTCGTCTGTTGATGATGATCTTGCACAACTGAAGAAAGAACTAGCTGGTCCCACAAAGGTATGCACGTTATACAGCCAATATTTTCTATACAGGAGATGAAAAATCGAAATGATGGTTCATTCCATATTCTACCGACTCTAATTAGGACTTTTAAACATGACTCAAAAACTGAACCTATATCCTATTATTGCTGCCTAAGTTTATTTATTTTGGGAATAATCTATTTTGCATACTTTATTTGCTGATAAAGATTCAGAAAATATTTTGAATGTTCAGTTGTTTAAATTTGTCATGGTTTGTCCCCTAGTAGTAAGAGGACATATCATAGGGATGAACTTCTTTATGGTTTGGATGTGTACATTGTTCCTGTGCTTTGATTTTAGGTTTTTTTTTTTTTTTTTTTTTTTTTTTTTTTTTTTTTTTTTTTTTTTTTTTTTTTTTATCGTTGCATCTAGTCAAGAAACTAGAGAAGAGGAAACGAGATTCAATGTACACAGGTGTGCGCGCGCGTGCATGTGTACATATATTTTTAAAGTTCATTTCTCGTACTTGGCCTTACAACTAGCAAATTGCCATGTTTGTTCTTTCTATGGTTCGTAAACAGAAAGGAGATTTGCCACCTGGACGGACAGTTGCTACCAGCACAACGCCATATCCATTCCAAGACTCTGAGATTGAGAGGGAGCTAAATGAATTGAGGCGCAAGACCAAGGACTTCTAAAATGTCTTGTTTTCATTCGCAGACGCTGGAATTCTTTCGTCAAACACAAATTTGAAATTTGTTTTTATCCTGCCTAAAGACAAATTAACATTGTATAGCTATCAGCTGAACGGATCCTTTGTACAGCAAGAGCCCGTCAAAATCCTAAATCATCCCAAGGGGGCATGTAATGTAATCAATCCGTGTAGCTGCGTAGCTCCTACATATGATTGTAGACAGTACCATTGTCTTGTTGTAATTGTAGTATCTACTTACGCGGAAAGAAGCACTGTTTTTTGGATCATCCATCCGTACAGCAGCATATAAATGCACATAAAGAATGATTTCAGTGGATCTAGCTACCATTTTTGTTTTGCAGCAGCTTGGTCATCAATAGCGTGTTGCAGACTTGCAGCACCAAATGATTTTTGTATTGACGAACTACACAACGAACAACCCGTTGTGGCAGGTAAGCGTTTCAGATAGAGAATATAACTATGCATGTTGGACCAAAACGGCAATAACATGGCCGGCAGCTTATTGGGAGGGTCCAAATTTCTTTTCTTTTCTTTTCTAAGCAAAAAACTATTAATTTATTATTTTAAACCGTTAGATAGCAAAAATGATATGAAACTCGTGAATTTAACAAATAGACTGAAGATCTAAGTACTCGTGCGTCACTCGGTTCGCAAGCTAGCATTTACACACACACACACAAAAAAAAAAACTACAAAACTACAAAACTGAGCTATAGTGCGTAAAACATCATGAATAACCAAATTAAATGCACTTGAATCTTTCTCATTAGTCTAAGTAATCAAGTTGAAGGCACTAGAATCCCCCCTAGCCTAAAGAATATGAACAACTGACATGGAGAGCTCTGCCAACCACCTCTAGTCACCATCGGGTTTGTCATCCGATTCAACAACAAACTCGAAAGCTGGTTTGATGGCTCCGACCAAACCATCTTTAATTTGAAGCCACCTCTTTCTTTTTTGCAACCGCCTACTATTGGTCTGCGTACTCACCAATCAAAAAAACTAATGTGAATCTACATTACAAATCTTAACAATATTTTAACTCGCTATCAAAGCAAGAGATCGTTATCTTAATAAGAAAGACCATAATATATTTGTTATATGCAAATACAAGAGACTACTTCACTTTTAAAATCAAGAGCAACAGTAACCAAACGAAAACACTAGCCAACTCTCAAAATATCAGGGAAGGGGATGATCCTAATTTCGTAAACTTGAATATTAGTATATGATAATCAAGACTTTTAAGACCTAAATGGTCATAAAACATCACTGACTGAGGAGCCATCTAGGTTGCTTCTCTAAAAACATGTTTTATTTTTCTTGTTGCACCAACACAGTCAATTCAAAGTGAAGAAAACAGAGACATCATCAGTTACAGTTAGTCCATTCAAAATCTCCATCCTTGGGTTTCCACGAACATTAGCTACTGCGAAATGACCAAAACACCCCCGGTTGGAGATATTATTCATGTCCAAAGCAAGGGTAACTTCGTAAATTCACCATGCCAGCATGGTGGTAGCCGTTGACAGATTCAAATACTGACATGTGTTCGCTTTCCCCGGCACTGTCCAGGAGGTAGCGAATATTTCAAAACAGTTCCTTGGTCAACACGTAAGCCCACCAAAATCTCTCAAAAACATTTGTATTCAAAAGAGTTGCATTGTGCATTAGTCCAACAACACCCATACAAATCAACCCAATAATTCTTTTGCTATAAATACTTGAACCCACATCGCTAAAAAAAGAAACAACCACCGATCCACTACTCTTCATCGATCTTTCTCATTTAAATTCTGTAATCACAACGTTGTTGAAGATGGGTTTTTCAAGAACAAGCGTCTTTTTGATGATTTTGGCGATCGTTTCGGTAGCGATGATTCTGAGGGTAGAAGGAGGGAGGGTGTTGCAGGAAGATTTTGGGAGTGAGATTAGGTTGATGGAATATTCGACGACGACGACAACGGCGCTAGAGAAGGCCAAGCTGAGCATGGCGTCTTGGTTCCAGAAATTAGCATCAGGACCTAGCCCCAAAGGCCCTGGACATTGATTTAAACACAGAGACGACACACACAACGGAACAATATGTTCTTTACATTTGTAATATACAAGCATATGCATGAATATTAGCTAGGTTTGGGGTGATTTTATACATGAAACAAATGTAAATGAGAATGGAAACAAATATGTTTATTCTTTCACTTTATTGTATCGATTGTTTATGTTCATATTTTTCGTACGCATCAAAATAAAATGTTCCGTCTTGATGAACAATCAAAATGAATTTAAGGCAACTTTTTGTGGAATGGAGACACTAACATTTAAATTAGACTTTTGGTTCAACAATAAGTAAAAGTTTAATTCAAACACGACTTTAAATATTCTTCGAAATGAAAAATTACTTGTATATTTTCCATATGCATGTATTGAAAATGGATGATATATGTCATTTTAGCGTAGTCATAATATATGTGAATAGTTAATACCTAATTAACCTTGCGTAGTATGTACAGAATCGTAGGCCTATATATATATAATTGAAATGTATTTGGTATACTTTTCCCATACGTTAGGATTAACGTGTTAGATTGCAGTTATTGTGATCCCCTCTCTATCCTCTAGCTTTTTAACTTGCTAATTATTTTTCTACTCCTGATAATAGAAATAGGTGCAACCGTGGCCGCCTGGAAAGCGGGTAACCCGCCAATCCATCTGTAACCCGATGAAAATAATGCATTTAATTGGCTCGAGCACTCTAGTTGGAATTCTAATGAACTGTGAAACTGATGCACACTCTAGGTGTGAGTAGAGCTGACAATTTGAACTCAAAACCACAAACAATCCAGTTGAAACTGATGCACACTCTAGGTGTGAGTAGAGCTGACAATTTGAACTCAAAACCGCAAACAATCCAGTTGAAATTCTAATGATCTGTGAAACTAAATAGTAGAGCTGACAATTTGAACTCAAAACCGCAAACACAAATTTTCCAAATTTTCCGAATTCAAATCCGACCCTACCAATTTACGGGTTGGTTTTATTGGCTCACATAAACCAACACATCAGCCCAAGTTTACAATAATTGAAGTTAAAGCCCATCCGGCCCAATATTATTGACTTAAATTGCAGAGGTCCCACAATCGCAGGCCCTCACTAGAGGTTACACATAAATCCATGGGCCCTCTTGAACACCCACAGACAAATTATTAAGGTGAGATTTTCAATTGCACTACCTACGTACTTATAGGACATTCAAATCTTCTACCATCCACTACTTTCCGATGTGGGATTCAAAACTCAAAACAACCAAACCAAATTCAAAACTTCCTTTATTTCCTTCTTTTTGCTTTTACAAAAAACAAAACCTCAACAGTCAAAGATGCTGGCTGATATGTCCCATACATAACATAACAATTAGCAGGTGAGGTTGTCGCCGGGAGCAACTCGGAGCTGGTTGCAGTAATCAGTGTAATAATCCATGCGAGCTTGAACGGCGTTTGGATTTCCTCCGTCGCATTCCAGTGCTCCGACGATGGCTCGGGTGGTGGCTCCGAACCCTTGTCCCGTCACCGGCTGCACTTTATTCGTCCAAAACCAAAGGGCCGTCTTGAAAGCCACCACAGGATCGTTAGCCACCGTCTCCGGAGCGTTCAGTCCGTCGAAACCGATGCTTTTTCCGGCGGGTCCGTAGTTGTAGTTCCATGATATTTGGATTGGTCCGCGGCCGTAGTATTTCTTGTCGGCGACACATGGGAACTCTGAGTTTCTCTCGTCGCAGTAGTCCTTTGAGGCTCCATCTATCTCTTCTACGTAACAAAAATCTGCACAATATCAAGAAATTAGTGTGCTTCATGTACAAACATGATAAATGGTACGTAAAATGTGACACATGTTATGGACTATACATACTAGAGCTAACAATTCATATATGTTGTGTTTAGCAAACACGACTTTGTATAATTTTTTTGTTAAACGTGTATATGTGTATGCAGCACGCATAGAACTTTTAGCACAACACAAACAGAATGTGCAAAGCACGAATTGTAAACTCTATTATACCGCCAATATATAGGACATACGTCTAGTTTGGCGTGTGACATGGGCAAAGAAGGCAGCGATTTCACGCCTATTGTCTTCCTCAGAACCAGCCCTGTTACCGAATTGAGGGTAGGAGTCGAGGGCAATAAGAAACGCGAGGCGAGAGTAGAAGCTCTTCCCGGGGCAGGCGGCATCAGCCTGCTCAATGATGGCGTTGAAGAACGCGTCTGTGACGATACTGGACACGGAAAAAGTGGGGGAGGAGGAGGAGGCATTATTGTTATTAAGATCATTAGTAGGAGTAGTAGGAGGTGGTGGAGGACAAGGACCCTGTTGACATCCCGTGCCACGACAATAGTTGTTTTCGGGGTCACAATAGCCGTAGCGACAACAACAACACCCACATGTTTGACCACTTACGTATCCAACGCCGGCGATCAAGATTCCGGCAACCAAGATGAGTTGAAGAGCTTTAGGGAAGGCCATTTTGGAGAGAATGAGAGAAAAGGAGGTTGTGTGTTGTTGGCCAATGTGGTTGAGAGTAGGGTGTATATATATATAGGGTTGAAGTAAAATTTAGTATATACTATTAGAACCAACAATATATGTATAATTGTGTTTTGGGTGGTGGAAAATGATGGGTTTTTTTTGCATATGAGGAGGTTAATAATTTGCATTAAGTTGGAAGTACATGATTAACCTGTTTTCTACTTAGCTTGTTATGGAAATTTCCATTTTGAGAAGTTGGTGTAGATAGAGTTAATAATTCATGCATATTATTGGCATGATGTAAGAATATAATAGACTGAAATTCACTTTGATTCAAAAATGTATGTTGGTAGCATACAATTCCAACAAATCGATCACACCAAATTGTTTGGATTGCAATCATGAAACTCTGTTTGATATATATGTTTGTTACTTATCCAAACTACTTGTGTAAGCAAAAACGAACTTTGTATAGATTGAAGCAAGTTCCAAAATTTAGTTTTCAAAGTCTCTAAAATCAATAGATCGACTTATATGTAATTTTTTTGCAGTGGACTCATTTAAGTTTGTGATTACGGATTCTTTCGTTATATTCAAAAGTGACGATGTGATAAGATTCAATATAAAGAGACGAATAGGTCTCTATTTAGAACTAAAATAGTTTGAATTCGTTGGTATCAAAAGAGCTATTGCTTGTCCGTTACTATATCCCAATTCATGTATTTTATATACAACTAGGGCTAAGATATATAATTTGTTTAAAATTAATGATCACTAAGCTCCCACACAGCCTGGTATTAAAGACAATTTTGGTACTTAAACTTTGGTGTGATTTTACATTTAGTACCCAATTTTTTATTCTACCAGAGTTAATACATGAACTTTAATTTTGTACTCAATTGAGTACACGCCGTCTATGTCTGTTAAATTAACCGTTAACTCGATGGCGTGGCAAGCCGGTGACCGGAAAATTCAAAGGTTGATTTTTCCGGTGACCGGTAAAAACAG
>JAYMTH010002980.1:0-11597 GCA_036897465.1 Pelargonium australe | reverse complement strand
ACACAGACAGTTAATCAAATCCCAATTCATTTTTTTTTTATACAGAAAGGTGTCGAAATCCTTTCTTGCAACGACCGAACCACACTAAGTAGGCTGATTTTATTTACATGCATGTGTTAGTACACCCGTTTTCAGGCAAGAGATTTATTGATAGTCGTTTGTATGTAAATCTATTGAACAAATGTATTTGTTGTTAAAGTTGATAATAAACAACTATAAACAAACGTTTTCTTGGTTATGTATAGTCAAAATTTAAATTTTCATTATTCAGCTATTAACTTAAACTTCTATTCCAGCTACATATTTGCTAAATATACTTAATATTTTATGATACAAAAATTAAAGAAAATAAAACAAAACACTAGCATTGCATAAAAAATGTGGATAAAATGAAACAATAACAACAAATTAATGTAGACAAGAAACAATAATATTAATCTTGTTCATTTATTTATTTTTTTGAAACATTAATCTTGTTCATTTATAGTTATTAATCAAACCATGAAAAGTGGGGAAAATATAATAATTAGGAAAAAAAATGCATACCTTGCTGTGACTGTGAAGAACAAAAGCCAAAAAAGAAGATGAAGACGAGAAACAATCTGAAAGCAACAATCATATAATTTTCTTGAGACCCCATTTTTGAAGAACTCAATGAGAACTAAAAGAGACTAAAGTGAAAGAGACTCAATGCAATATATATAGAGAGAAAATAAATATTAATTAGTGAGTGAAATGTGGAGAAAGAGCAAAAAAATTGACGGCGATGAAAAAAAGGTACAAAGATACTGTTGCTGAGATTATCGGCAAAACGCAGAGTAAATAATGGACTGACTATATTTATGGGATTTATAGAATTTACTATTTAGATAGAGATATAAAATAACATTCATGTGAATAAATATGGTTTCCAAGAAAATGCAAAAGGAGTGAGAGATAAAGAAGATCGGTGAGGACGAAGCTAGAAATGAACCACCACCTTGTTTGCCGAATTTAGAGCCCATAAAGTTTACGAAGACTATTTGGTAATTGTAATGTGTGCGAGAGAAAGAGGTTGTCATGATTTGGGTTTCTGGCTCGGGTTCGGTTCGAAAAGATTTTACATGACTAGCAAGCAATTTGGTTCTGTTCAAATCGGGCTTGAGTTAATTTGTGCGAGTATCATACATCAGACATTTGTTATTGAAGTTTGATATCACGTCAGATCAATTTAATTGAAAATTTGATTTGTCGACAGAAAGAGACTTAAATTTCAAGCTGACTCATGTAACATAATAACTTTTAAAAGTATACAAACATGACTTATTAACACAAATTTTGACCCATTTGTTTATAGTCCGAGAACTCACACTCGAATCCGCGGGCACTCGAAACCTAAGCAATTTTTCTAGTCAAGTTTGAATTGGACAAATCAAACATTTTTCCATATAAAACGAATCCAGTCCGGTCTGCTTCTTGAACGAAATATTTTTGGTCGGCCCATGTAGAGATATTTCTAATTATACTCAAATATGATCTAAAATTCGAATTGTGAGCTAGTTTTGTTTAAGAAAAAATTTGAATTAGAGTTGGGAGTTGGTTTCATTGAATCGGATATAGGTAGCTTTATATAACTGCTATTGTCTTTTGATTTTCACCATTTTGTTGATTGTACCAAGTAACCACAATGGATTGGACTATGAATCTATGACTAATTTCTGTGTGCCATGCATGGCCTTGTTTTTTGTTTCAACAATATTATTTACTTTTACTATTTTTGAGGGAATCTCATAAACTTATCAACTACTACATTAATTAGACTAAGATGATAAATGACACATCTGACCAACTAGTTTATTAAACGTGAAAAAAAAATGTTTTTTACACATTGGATTCATAAAGATTTTATGAAGTATCAAATTTGTGTGACAACAAAAAATTCTTCTATATTTTTAAGAATTTTTTTTATTTGTGCCAATTTACATGACACAATGCAATTTAAAATTTTGTAATTTATCAAATTTAAACCAACAACAATTTGACATATACGATATCATCATATTCTCATAAATTTTTAACGTGAACTGTCTGATTTTTACAAATTATTGTACATTTAATATATTTTGATTCGACTAAATCATGAATAAAGTATTTGATATGTCGTGTTTTGTCTATTAGCACATTATGTAATATATATTTTTTGTGTACTTTTAGCGACCTCGAGTATCAAAACCAGTCATTAAACCAAAGAATTCAATAATGTGAGTTCTGATTCCCAAATGATTCTTGATCTAAAGTTGCCCAATTTTGATACCTTCCTTCAGAAGTCTACCCGCAGATACTCATAATGAAAGCTAAGACCATATATTTTTACTTGACAAATCAAGGTTCTCTTGTCAAGTTTGATACTTCCTTCGGAAGTCTAGACGTTTTGAATTTCCTC
The DNA here is from genome assembly GCA_036897465.1 of Pelargonium australe. Lineage (NCBI taxonomy): Eukaryota > Viridiplantae > Streptophyta > Magnoliopsida > Geraniales > Geraniaceae > Pelargonium > Pelargonium australe. Next base: position 9,175 of record JAYMTH010002980.1, on the reverse strand, counting down.
TCAGTTCTCAAGCTCGAGTCTCATTAGTGACGGTATATATATTGTCGTTAAAAAGAAAATCATACCTAAACACGCAATACTACATGAAACTAATAAATGTTTTTGAGATCACTAGTAAATTAATCAAAACAAACACTAAATGTTTGTGATATTTTAAATTTTAGGGTAGTGCCTTCCCCGCGTTTTTATCTGTGTTTTTTTTTTTTTTTTTTTATGTGTCTATTAATAATAGATATCATGTTCGTGTTGACCTATCCATCACATAATCGACTTTTGACACAACAAGAATTCACAGCACGCACGAAATGTCTAACACTCATTCTATATGAGACCAAGTGTGCAATTTTCAATTTTGACTATCCATACTATAGAATCCTTAAGTCCTTCGAAACATTGCTATTTGACTCGAACCTGGGCAATTATGTTTCCTTTCCCTCGACATAATCGAACAAAACGACCTTGTAACTTTTACTCAAAACATTTATTAAAAATCTAATTGAACAATGGAATCAATGAGCTAGTTCCTTAAAATATACAGCATTCACTGTAAAAGGCCAAAAATAGAATAGGAAACAAATTGCTGAGATACATTGGGACATCTCTTTTGATACAAAGTAACAACCAAATCAATAGAGAGAATTGTAGGTATAGCATGTTGCCACGATGGAGGTAATGCAAATAACTAGAGAAGGGAGGAGGGTTACGTTCAAGAGCTTACTATCGCCCAAGTACCCGGCTAGGGTTATGGTTGCGTCTGCGATAACCCGAGCAATTGTCCCGGCTTCTGTGGAAAGTAGTCCTCCATTGTACGTTCCACGGGCAAGCCTTGATGACATAACCCGAGAGAGAAGCGACAAGTTCACACCTACATCATATGTGAAGAATCAGGAATGAGTGACCAAAATAAGGTTAATAAGCCAAGTATACACCGACCCACATTTTGTAGGTGGGGTTGCATAAAATCAATCCGATCAATTTTCTCTTGCAAGTTAAATTTAGGTTGGGCTTTATCAAACCAAACTTGAAAAAACCCCGAATTGTCAACCCTAGTTTGAAGGTGCTTATCGGGTCAAACCATATCATAATGCATTAATATAAGTCCACAATTAAGTGTTCAATAATTTTCTAATTCAAAAGGTTAATCAGAAATTTTAATATGGAAAAACGACCAAATAGTCCATAAACTATCATGATTCGAACAGTTCGGTCCCTAGTAAACTAAAATGGCTCCCCAATTGAAAACCTGACGAAATTAAATAGTTGCTAACCTTAACTTACCTTAGTTTTTCTGTCAATTTTATTGACGTGGCATTAAAAAAAATTGAAAATTGAATCTAATACGTAACGTTAGGGAAAATTTTGATTGATTTTTAATAGTTGGGGTCTCGGATTGATTATAATTCTACTTACTTATAAAATGTTTTTGAAAAGTAGATCCAAACACACCCTTTGAAAAACCGACAAAGTTTGGATGTTACCTTCAAGTACTTCAGCAGAAACGAACATAATGAGCCCAGAGATGACATATTGTGGCACGGAATAGGGAATTATTAAATTGAAGCTCATAATTATGCCTAAGCAAACCATAATCTCCGATGCCAATAAAATTTGCCTGCAATCAAATCATTGAGAACATATATCTATTAGCAGATAATAAATCGATAACAAGCTATAGAAAATTGGTTAGTTGAATATGAGGAGCACTGAAATGGGATTGACACGCTTTTTTAACATAAAATTTACCTGTCTTCAAACATGTTGCTAATGTAGCTTCCAACAACGATGTTTACGGGAAGAACTGTAAAGCCAATACATGCAAGAAATATTGCCACTGAGCTCGTAGACCAACTGAAGTAGTATGATGTAATGACGCTAGATTCTGAGAGTAAAATCTCCATTGCGTATTTGAGCATAAAATATATCAACAATTGAACCTGAAAAATTCAATGAAATCTCGATATTATTTTGATTTGTAGAAATAGATGAAATTGGATCAATCACATTCAAATATTTTTCCTTCACAGTTCACAATAACCCTCCAGGTAAACTGAACTCCCAATCTCTACAGTGCACTCATAGATGAATCTACATCAACAAGCCGACAATTGGACCCAAACCCGCAGGTGCCCTGGAATCAGATCCGCATATTAGTGGGTCCAGGTCACATAAAAATACACTCGATTAATTTTTGGGTCGGGTTTAATTAAGATGAAAAAGTGCATATCAGGCAACCCACACATTTTCTATGTAAAAGCTGCACCTCTAGCTAGTGGATCGGGTTTGGGATAGGTCTCTTTTCAACTGAAACCCCAATTGTCAAGCTTTATCATCAAAATATGATTTGCAAGCTTTTAATTCTGTAGGCATGAAAACTCGCAATCCACACATTTATTATGTGAACGGTAAACCAACGACCCAAAATCCAGCACTTCTTGCGGGTTAGGTCGGGATAGGCCTTTCCAACCTGGAATGCCAGCTCTACTACTACCCTCGAACCCCAATTATGTATTTTTTATCAGGCACCAACCTGTGTCTTTTCTATAACTGAATTCCTAAAATGTTAATGATAACCAGACTCTCAAGGTACGGAAATTGAAGTCTTGACATTTCGATACCTTTACAGAAGGTGTGAGTAGTCTATACGCTGATCCAATCGACGCAACGGCTCTGCGAGATTCATCAGGAGCTTCCTCACTTGCACCGTTTTCCTCACCATCTTCGTCATCATCTTCTTTTTCTTCCGCAGTTATGAGCAATGGTTGGTTAAGTCCCTTCTCAAGTGCGTCATTTTCTGCTGGTGCTGTCCCTGAGAACATTCAACATCCCAAATTAAACAGTTTCAACATATTTTTTCTGAGCATTTCAATATTATAATAAAGATGAACGTGAAAAACAAGGGATGATAAAACAATTTTAAGGACAAATCCAACCTCTATCAACAACCAAAATAAGAACAATTTCACTTTCAAGCGTGAAAAACACAGTGCGCGAGGCTGGTCACGGGAAGGTGTACAATAATAATGGTTTGGACACAAAATATCAACAAAGAGATGTTTGGGATAGAAATCAACATACCGGAAGTAGAACTCACTGGCGCTTGAGTCTCTTCAATATCACGATCAGGTTCTTTAAATGAAATGCACAACCATACCAAATAAAAAAGCCATGCCACAGCCATAACCCAACCCGGCAAAGTGTCTTCGTTGAATGTTAACTTGTAAATCTTAAAATTTGTTTGAAGCAAACCAGCAAGAGCAGGACCACAAGCCATTCCTAAAGCACTAGCACTGACAAAGCCAGCTGATGCCTGCATGCGGATTTTTAGCGGCACACAATCACTTATATACCGCCGATTAACAGCTCTAGCAGAACCAAATCTGTGCAATTCAGAAGTATAAGTTTGTTATATATTAAAATACAATCAGAAAATAACATGACTTTACAGCTTGAATTCAGAGAGATCAAATGGAGATTGAACTCTATATTCTATAATAATGCAAGGAATACGCTACCAATCTTCTTACACCCCAATAATATAATATATGAACCTAACAACAAAGTTTTGGTTAAAAGCAGATTTAACGACCCATCTCAACAGTTTATGCAATCCTCAGTGCAACACTGGATAAGTCAAATTTCCGTGGTGGCATTCCCTTAAAGATTGAAGCATTTGTAAGTGGGAAATTTATGAAAAATAGCACATTGCAGAGAACAAGAAAATGAAGCTTATTCCATAAAAAGCTAACCTAAGATATATGTATGGACATGTTATGCTTATTTCTAAGCTGTTCTGTGGGCTATGTAGACATCAGATACCAAAAACCGTGATAACAGAGTAATAACAAAAAGGTAAGAGGATACAACTTACCCACACAAAAGACGGCCAAGTAGAAGAATCGCTATTGATTCACAATCATAGGCCATAGCGTACATAAGGTTTCCCACAAAAAGAACAATGCTGCTAAACACGAGAGGTTTGTAGTATGATTTATTAGACCAGGCACTAAAATATACTGAAGAAAACACCTGAGCAACTGCCATAGCTCCAATAACTACACCGCAAACTGTAGCAGCTGCTCCAAGGCTCATAGAGTAGTTATCTGCTGTTGGCACTATAATATATGTATTGACCATATAAAGAAATGTGTTTGCCAAGTTCAAGAGAAGTGACGCGAAACTGTATCTTTGGTCAGTAACATGGTCTTCAGAAGGAGTTGGCAACTCCTCTTGCATGATGAGCGCATGTTGTGCCAAAAAGTTGAGGAAGTTCGTTGAGTGACTTAACCTGTCTACAGCTGCTTTTATAGCATCAATGACAGGCTCCTGCAGAGAGATCGAAATAAAAACCATAGTTAATATCAAATAAAATATCTTCAGACCAACAAAAAATAAAATGGTTGTAAGAGAACAGTAAATCAATAAGATGAAGTAAGATATAACCTGAAGAGGAAGAGCTGGTTCATCGTAAATGGATAAGTAGCTTCCTTGACGGTCCTGAAGATCCCCAAGATTGCGAGATATGGCTCCGGCAACAGCCCCTATACCCTGAAAATTTCACTGTGAATTAGTGAAGCATCATCCGCCATGTGACACATGACAATATAATTATTAAAAAATCATCTAATTGTCCATCCAAGCATGCATATGCGTAAAAGGAATACAATCATTTTGCCTTCGACATATTACCACATGCTTGCACACTTGCTGCAGTTGAGAGTAAGGATGATTGGCACGAGTTTTGACATAGTAATCAGTGAATCTATAGCCAAAGCGTTTATCAAACTTCTTCAGTATCTTACGCAGACCGATAGCATTTACTTCAACAAAAAAGAGAAGCTTCAAAAGATCTTGTCCCACAGCTCTATAAGCTTCTCGTAACTCAGATATTTGGGCTATGTCGGGCTCTTGCTGAAGAGCCTCATGTTGTTCATTAAGACTGGATATCCTGGTTGCAAGTATCCCTTGTTGTTCCAATAGAAACAGAACAATCTTCTCAATCTGAAATTGAATAACAAGGAAAAATAAATAACAGAGTAATTTATGATCTCCATGATCAAACAGCCTCGTCTAAATACACAAGACAAGATTGTTGATGAGGAAGAATGGAAAGACGTGCACATACATAGACAAACACACACATCTTCATAATATGAGGTGGGCTACAAGATGGGATAAGACAGAACCCTTCCCTAAACCTCCAAAGCCTGAAATAGGCAGGATCCAATACCTACCCTAACAAAGGCTCTACTAGTTGAACCAACTAGTGCCCTCAGAAACCACCAAGGAGCCAAGGATTACAAAATGGGATCATAAGATAATGTGGTTCTGCAAAGAACTTTAATTCATGTGTGGCTACGCAACAAGTTTGATGGTGAATAATGGATATAATAAGCAGGAAATATACAAAAATACATATTTTTTTCATAAAGAGGTGTGTAGTTTAATTTACAAATTCTAACATACCTCAACATCCAGCATTCTTGAGAAGTCCTTGAGAACATGTCGGCGTTCTAGTGCTCCAACTTCAATTTGTTGAGCATATTGTTTTACCTTTTTCTTCATTAATTTATAGTTTATGTAAAAACTGCAAGTAATCAAATAATAAGCACATTAAGAGATGCATAGCAACCTGAACAGTATACAAAGAATACGTTCCACTAGATATAATCAATAGTGACATTTGATAATCCACATTTCACTTTGCATAAGAGATAAAAATATAAACCCCCAAGTACATTTGTTATGTGTGAAGACCCTGAAGACTTGAAAACCCTATAAGATATTAAATACTAACAACGTGCCTAACTGATGCACCAAACTGAAGAAAATTGCTACATGAATTTAGTAAAAACTATTTTGTGAATTAGGATTGAGAAAGAAAATTAGAGAATAAGATCTGTGTGATAGTTTGGAGATGTGCAGTGACTGGTGACAGCACAAATCTGTCATTTGGTTCCACATTGAATTCGATGATTAAATTTAACTATAATTTAACACAAATCATACTGAAGCTACAACATTTTAAAACTCGTAGCAGCAAATTAGTTAATTCAAGAATATGATGGTTCAAATATATCCAACATAGAATTCACTAGAAGAGGATAGACTAACAAAACCTATATCATTGAACCATAAAATTCTCAGAAAAACAAATATTTTGTCTTCTAACCTCATTTCTGAAGAGAAACATTAATTGCATGAAGGCTCATAGAATGCATCTAGTTCAATTTAAAGCATCCTATATAAGTCACTTACCCTTGCCATTCTAGAAGTTGCCTTTCCTTCAACTTCTTACCAAAGGCAACCATCTTTCACTGCAAAAAATTAAAAGAAAATACATGAGAAAAAAGACAACAAAGACAAAAAATAAAAAAATAACTAACATGATATTTGGACCAGATGAGTAAATTTACCCCATGCAGCCTATTCATTCCACATAGGAAAACATTACACACATTTTTTAGGACTGATGTCTGTTCTTTGAGAAGAAACCAAACACCCTATACTCATGAGAAAGAGTATGAGATGAATATAGTTCTTTTGATCGGTAACAAGTAGAAAGAGAAAACATGAGCAGCTCTACTTTGTAACTTATTCAATCAAATGCAAAATTTCAGAAAAGAAGCAAACAAAAAGAAAAAAAGTTATTTGGACTGAAGTCAGGTATCAAACCAAAGGGCACAGTTATGATAACTATCAACTGCTATTAACTTCCAGAATATCAAACTATTCAAATGCTTTTTCTTATTATACATGCATCTTTCTCATACTAGTCTATTCCATGGCAGTTCTCTAGACCACCCAAATTGACCAAGTCAACACAAGTCAATTTTCCATACCTGTCACATCCACCAATTCTTGTCATTCAGAAGCACCAAAAACAATCAAATTCTAACCCCTCAATGTGAGTTCATTGGATAAAACTCTCACGACAAGCAATAAGGCACAATTCGCAAAATCAAAATGTGCTCTGCAAGCTAAAACACCAAAATTACAGTAGCAATGAGTTCAATTCAGATCAAATCACTCCACTAGCACACCAATTCACGGCACTAACAATTATCTTCTGTTTAATAGCCAAGAAAATAAATTCACAAATTACAATATGCTCTTCAAGCTAAAACACCAAAATTACAGTAGCAATGAGCTCCATTCAGATCAAATCACTCCACTACCAGGCCAATCCTCAACACTAACAACAATCCTCTTCTGTTTGGTTTCTAGGAAAACTCCAGAAAACATCAACAACAAAAATTATAATAATTACAACACAACACACTGAAAGCAAAGTAACATAGCAGAAGAGTAACCTCAACCGAGTGGATTCAATTCCGAATCCAAATTATTTTCTCGATTTTCTCATCCACTTTCCAAAGAACCAAACAGAAAAACAAAAACACTAAAACTACATCAAATTGAAACAACACATTATCTGAAGCAAAATTGACACCTCAGCTCCAATTCTACAAACCGGAGAGAGATGTAGAGACATAATCGGAAAAAATATATATTGATAACACAACACAACACACTGAAAGCAACATAGCGTAGCAGAAGACTCAATTCACTCAACCGAGTGGATTCAATACCGAAACCAAATAATTTTCTAGCCTTTTTTTCCTCCACTTTCCGAGGAACCAAAAAAACACTGAAACTACATCAAACTGAAACAACGCATTACCTGAAGCAAAATTCAACACCTCCAACTCTACAAACCAGAGAGTGGGAGAGAGTTATGAACAACAAAACATAACAGAAGAGTAGACACAACACAACCGAGTGGATTCAGTCCCGAATCCAAATCATTCTCTCACCTTTACTCCACTTTCCGAGCAACCAAACAGAAAAAACAAAAACACTAAAACTACATCAAATTGAAACAACGCATTACCTGAAGCGAAATTCAACACTTCAGCAACAATTCCACAAACCGGGGAGCGATACAGAGAACAGCAGAAGCTTAGATGACCATCAACGAACAAGCAAGAAGAAGAAGCTTCCAGAAAACACTCACAGCATGTTCTTCGGAACCAGAAACAAAAGTGTTTTGTGAAAACAAAATGGATTCAGAAAATAGAGAGCTGTGGCTGTGAGGATCTTTATATTCATGTACTGATGTGATGATTGTATGATATAATATGGGTGTTTACGTAATTACGTACGAAATTTTTGGCAGTTTGGGAAATTCAATCAAAATATTCAGATTTGTTTTGGGGTATTTACGTGATTTTGTGCGCAAGTCGGGGGTAGCTATGTGAAAAAAACAAAAAGATGAGGAGTGTCCTGAACGTGTGGTACTACGGTGCTTGATTGAGATCCAAATACTTTATATTTAGCGGGTCTAAATCTAATCATTTACTTATTTTATTTTATTGAAATACTTTTATTTTGTTAATTGCATTTTTAATAGAATTTTTATTCAAATTTTGGTCTACCGCAGAGGTGATAATTTTAATTTCCGGTGAAATTTTTTGGATTCGCTTGTGGTTGCGGATTCTGGGTCATGAATCTAGTCAATATTTACCTACAATAGGAGTTAGGTTGCTCGATTCGACCCTTAGTTTTGTCAAACCCGAGTTTGACTAAATAAAATTAGCACGTACACGTTGTGCAATACAAAATTAGAAAAAATTCATGTAGGAGATTATGATGTCCGTGTTTATGAATTCAAATAATTGTATTGAAAGTTTTTTATATACATAATTTTTTAATGGAAATTACTAGTAGTTTTTGGGATATTTTAATGATTTTCACAAATTAGTGTAGTTCTTACTAGACTATTTCCACTAATGAAAAGCATAAATATTTTATTAGGTGGGTAAGATTCTTAATTTTCTTATATTTGTGAGTACAAATTTAGGATTTGAAAGTTAGACATCACACAATATTTTTTTTTTCATATTAAGTGAATTACACAAGAATAGACTAAATTTCGTATTTATATAAAATAATTTTACAATAAGTGGTATTTCTCGAGTTTCTAATAAGCTCTTCCAAAAATAATAATATAAAAAAAAAGTTCTTCTAAATTTTAAAATTTAATAACACGTAATTCAAGTCTCGAATCATCAAGATCGATATCATAAAATAGATATTTATGAGAGTTTTTAATTGTAAATAATTAATATTAAATAGGTATTAAATTACCCACAAGAGATACCTATTTAAAGAATAT
>JAYMTH010002979.1:0-11598 GCA_036897465.1 Pelargonium australe | reverse complement strand
AAAAAAAAAAAAAAAAATCCGTACAGCTAGATGCTTAGCAGTGGATGGTGTGGTCCCATCTGGGCTGGCAAGTGGCAACAACCTAATCAGGTTGTGGATAAACAACAAAATCACACGTAACTGAATATGATAACGATTTTGTTGTTTTCACTGATTTTCAACAACAAATTAGCCACTAAACGACCAGCAACACCCTCTTTTTTAATTAACAGCGGCGGTCAGATGACGACGTGGCATTACAGCTGGAAAAGTTAAGATGACGTGAGACGAACCGGCAGAGGCGGAGCCAGGTCAGCAGAGTCCTGAATTCAATTTGAAATAGAAACGGCGAGAGATAGTTGAGGAGCTGTTTGGGTGATGATGAATTTGCTTCCGAGGCCGAGACAGAGAGAGAGAGAGAGAGAAGAAGCGTATCTTCTCTTCTCTCTTGACCGAGCTCGCTCGCTCTCGCTAGCGATGGCTCTTTGCCAGTCTGTCATCTCTCTGTATATATATGTACGTCTCTCCAGATGCATGATTCAACAACATTTTGTTGCGGCTTGTCTCCAGAGACTCAGCACACCACACCAAAACCTAGAGCTTCTGCGACATGAGTCTCTTTGGCCTCGGAACCAGGTACACACTCTTCGTCTTCGCATCCTCTTTTGCTCTATTTGTATATTTGTATCTTGTTTTGTTTTGTTTTTTCAAATTTGATTGTGTCAATTGTGTGCGTCTCTCAATTTGTTGATTTGTATTTCACATTTCGGATGAGGATGTTTGGTTTTTTGTTGTTTCAACTGGCTAGTGTCAATTGAAATTGTTGTTTGCGATTGTTGATATTCTTTGATCATGTAAGAGGAGGCTTAGGATCTATGGTGAATGATCAATAAATAGCAAAATGAAGCTGCAGTAGAAGCTTCTAGTTACCTCTTCATTTTTGGCGTTTTTTCTCTTAGCAAGCTGTACCGGTTGTGAACTAGTGGTAGGGTAGGAGAATGGAATCAAGTGTCTTAAGCTCAATCAGCCACACATGTTGAATGATTCTATATCTTTTGTGGCTTGCTAGCTTTTAGAATTTAGACCCTGGTATGGTGGGATATTTTATTTGTTAATTGCTTTGTTAGTCATATCAAAATAGTAAAGGGAATTCGTGGCTCAAATTATGTGCTTATTAGTTAATTTGCTTCAAACAGTGAGCTTGCTTTCACATAAAATTGTGTTAGGATCATAGCGCATCGCTATTCTAATAACTTGATGACAATTTTGTCCCAATTGTTATTATTTCTTTGATTCAATTATGGCGAATGATTAAACAGTTTAATATAAAATCCTTATATTTACAGAACTGTGTTATATTGATTATACAGAAAGTCAGCTTGAGTGCCGGTAGTCCTTAAAACAACCTGCTTTGGAAGTTGGAACAATAATTACAATCCATATTCTGTATGTTAGTTAGATTATGCAAGCTATGAATAATTGTGTTCATATTGGACATCAAATGCATGGATGATTCATTGCCTAAAGTGATCCAGCCAAATGAGACATCATTTATGAAAGAGGATGTTTGAAATTTTCCATTTGGGTTATGCAGTCCACCGTTACCGAGTTATAACTTTGATCAATGCTGGTTTTCTTGTAATCTGTAGGAATGGCAGGCATAAAATAAATATTCTCTCCGTCCCAAAATTAATGTCCCTTTTTCTTAAAATTCTATCCAAAATAAGTGTCCACTTTCTTTTTTGGTTTGTTATACATGAATTACCAACAATATCTCTAAGATATTGTAGTTGGAATCTCTTGAGTTTGTTACTAGAATGGCTGTATAAGAGGAAAAGTCCAACTCTAACTAACGTGCCAATATTAGAAGAAAAGAGAGAAGAAAAGTGGACACTCATTTTGGGACGGAGGCGGTAGAATTTATTCTTACTTAGGGATCTAAATATATTGCGACACAATGATGAAAATGATATTTCCCCCTGGTAAGTTTGGGTTCAATGAATATGAGATTAAAGCATAACCTATATAATTTGAAAGTTATTCATATGGGGTAGCATACAAAATAATCAAATTTTAAAAATCAACTTTTAGCATCCTACATGAAGCTCTTAGAACCAATATGTATATCTTTTATTTTATTTTTTTGTAAAATTTCACTGTATTTAATGAAGCATGACCAAGAACGAAAAGCTTTGGACCTGCAAAGTGTCACCATATTACGAGACCTACACAACCGCTATACCCCTCAGAGGAAAAGTCCAACTCTAACTAATATGATTTACTTGTCAATTCATTTGATAGGAGGGAATTGCTTAAACAATAAGACCCTGAATGGGTTACTGCAGCCACTTAATAACTGTACATTCAAAAGTACGAATTTGAAGATTTGTATATCATTGTCTTTTTTAATGGGTATAGTTACTGAAGGCAATGCCTCGCTGTTAATCTTAATGGTTTCTTATAGTGATAATTCTTTCTTGGTAATTGCTTACCTGTGTTGAGTTCCTTCTATGAATGGCATTTTTCACATTAATTTGTAAAACTTTCCCTATTTATTCCCTGGGTGATTAATTATCTCCGAAACTGGACTTGAGCAGAAACCAGAAGACATTTAGACCCAAAAAGAGTGCTCTATCAGGAAGTAAGGTTATCCCCTTTCCTTTATAACCACCTGATTGTGTGGCAAAGTTTGAACATTTCTTTTGGTGATAACCTGTTGTTTGAGTTCAGCCAGTATGTCCTATCTCCAAATGCAGGGTGCTCAACTTCAAAAACACATTGATGCCACCCTGGGAAGTGGAAATTTGAGAGAAGCTGTCCAACTACCTCCTGGAGAAGATATCAATGAGTGGCTCGCTGTGAACGGTAAGACTTGTGTACACATCAGTTTCCTGACCATTCGATTACTGATACCACGTAAATTTTTTGTTATGATGTTTCCAATCAAATATTTCAGGCAGATATGTTTTGAGTACAACGGAGTTATTTTGGATACGATAACAGATGTAGTATTTTTGTATTGATCTGTAATTGAAGATCTATTGTTTGTTTGTATGTTTTTCACTGAAAAGTATACGATATAAAAAGAAAAATTGTTTTTTGGACTTTGTCAAATGCCTTTAGGTTGCGAATGGATACTTAGATTTGATTTGAAATTTGGGACTTGAAATGTTGTCTTTCAAATACAAATATAATGTTTGAGAAACCATATAATTTTAATTGACACCGTACGAGTTGTCATTTGAAATCCTTTGTTATAGGCATGTTTTGGATCCTATTGGATTTGAGCCAAATCTAAATCCAATTAATTGTGCATCCAAACGGACCATTATAGTCATTTTCATGTGTCTGTATATTTGTTCCCCATGCAATTAATGAGCATGAAGAGTAAATGGGGTTTGCAATTTGCATTCAACTTCTATTTATTTGTGTTCTTTGTCTTACAGCGGTAGATTTCTTCAACCAAGTGAACATACTGTATGGTACTCTTACTGAGTTCTGCACTCCATCCAACTGCCCAACAATGTCAGCAGGACCAAAGTATCAATTTCTACATCTCAATTATTTCTGTTTGTCTTGCTTCTAGTATACTGTCAATGCAATCTTATTTGTTTTTGTTTGTGATACCCTGCTCCTCTAAAATTTATTTTCAGCAACATGTTCTGTTTGGTCAATGTTTGAGTTAGCATTCTTACAAGCTGTGGCCCCCTTTGTTTTTTATCTTTTGAGATAATGGGGTAATGTATGCTCATGATGCACTTCTTTACTAAATCAATTAGTGTACTGTTAGTGATTTAGGCAGATGTACCACTGCAATCAAAATTAGGCGTTCGAGATCTTCTTTACCATCATTTTTAGTTTCAACAAAATTTTGTCCTGTTTAAATGTGAGAAAAAATAACTCTGATCCAACATAATTTAGGAATTTTCCTTGGTATTATATTTTGGGAAAGGGGTTAAGGACAGGCTTCTGAGTTTCAAGGATGAAGAAATCACTCAGTTATTTCAAATGAGTTATAAAGGTTTTGCAATGCATGAAGTGGTCAATTTTTATTCTCATTAATCACTATATCACTTTCACAAGTATGCTTGATCAGAACACTTTCTTCCACCAATGATGTTAGATAGAACCTAATTCTGTTTGCCTGTCTACTTTGTCATGAATTCAACTTCTTGTCCTCACTTCAGTTAAATCATCAACAGATATGAGTACAGATGGGCTGATGGGGTTGCTGTTAAGAAACCAATAGCGGTGTCTGCCCCAAAATATGTTGAGTATTTGATGGACTGGATCGAGGGTCAGCTAGATGATGAATCAATTTTTCCTCAGAAGTTGGGTGAGTTAAAATTTGTGATCAAGCATATTGATCAAACGACAACATTTTTGTATCTTTAGTTGTTATTTATCATTGGCGCACTGGTGTTTGATATAGGGGCACCCTTCCCAGCAAACTTCCGAGATGTTGTCAAGACAATATTCAAAAGGCTGTTCCGTGTGTACGCCCACATCTATCACTCACATTTTCAGAAGATTGTGAGTTTGAAAGAAGAAGCTCATCTCAACACTTGTTTTAAGCATTTTGTGCTTTTTACATGGGTGAGTGTTTTAAATCCGAAAGTGTTTGAACTGAACCGAGTTTGCTGTGTGTGTGGGTGGGAAGTTCGTTAATTTGGTATATTTAGTGATATCCATGTACTAATATATAATTTTACGGTGGCGCAGGAATTCCGGATGATTGACAAGGGAGAGCTTGGGGCACTCCAGGATCTTGTTGAGTCTATTCTGCAAGTATAGAGTGCCACAGTTCTGTTGTAACGTTTGGGGTATACAGTTTGGTTGTGAACTTGTATGTTTTGGGTTACATTTTTGTGAGCTTCTGATTGCCCAAATTAACTTTTGTTGGTTAACTGATGATTTAAATCAATACCCTTTCAATATGCTCTCGCATTGTCACAGTGTTTGTTGCCTTATTTTCGATTTCTCATCTAACAAGATCGACTTTGAGTAGCGAACTGTGGAAATCAGGTTAGAATTCAACATAACCCCATTGAGTCTTGTCGCGGTGAGAACTCGGAGAGGCAGTTTCAATTTTACATTTTAGTAACAATTACGTATAGATACCCAGTATTGACACATTTTGCAACTGACTGCTTTTTTTTTTTTTTTTCGTAACTATTTTTTATCTTGTATTTTCATTCATTCATTCTATGAGTTAATTTTGACATAAAACTCTATTTCTCATCATGTGCACAACACAGGATTTCAAAAGGTTTTGAAATGACAATTTTACCATTATTTAAACTAGCCGAAAACTTATTTTTTGTTCAACCAACACAAATCTAAAATTTGTTCAACTAACACAAACTTTCACATTGGACTAACAAATCCAACACAAATCTCATCATCTGACACAAATATGAAAATACATGGTAGTTAATAGTGAAAATGAACTAAGAATATTTTGGTCATTATGCGTGTTGACGGTTCATTAGACCGAAATAGTAATGAAAAGTACGAGTTAGTCAATATTTAAGAAAAAAAGTTTTGAGCATTCCATTACAAAAAGTATTAATTACAGATAGCAATTTGTACTTATCCCCGCCTGCATTATATATGTTCCATTCACAATATTTATCTATGAACATTTTATAAATTCTTTATGGCCATACCGTATTTCTTTTTTATTGATGTGCAGTGCACAAGTAGTGCATACAATCATTCGTTATCCTAATTCCTAACCAATACAAAACTGCTCCACAATCTACAACCAAAGCCTCTTTCTCAATTCCTCACAAAAGAAAAGATTAAATAAAATACAGCCATGTCATGTCATTCTATGGAAGTTAGACTCAGTTGCATCCTTAAACACTTCCCTGTAGTAACTCACCTTTTGGTTAGGGAACATATTATAGGGGCCGCCGGCAATGATCATTCCTCACCTCATTGTTCTATTTAGTTCAACACAGCGTTTCCTCGACATTGAGTGGCAAGATCGAACCTTGCACAGATGAATAAGAATCCCTCACACGCCCGTTCATCTCTTCTGTGTGCGGCACAACTCAAGCCGTGTAAAGCAAGTAACCGTGTGATCAGCTACTACCTTTTTTGTTTTCTAGCACAGATGCACCCTGGTAGGGGGTTAGCATAAAAACTTTCCTCAAGCTTCGGAAACTCTCCAGCCTCCCTTAGATATGGACCTCCAACAAGGTCTTCGTGAAGCTTTTTCACTTCTGAGCTAAACTTGTTCCAAGTAATCTTTCCTTCGTCAAAGTCATCAACGAGTTTTACCAAATTCGTCCTGCATCAACAAATAATGAGTATCACATGCTGCGATTCTAGAACTAAATACAATACTAACAAAGGTAAAGAATAGGAAAAAAGCGAGGTTAGAATGTTACTTGTCTGGACTGATAGTCTTCCTGAAGTTCTCGAAGCGCCTATGACCTTGGACCGCCTTTGCCATATTTCCATCGTAAGTGTAAACAAAGACATCACTCTGAAGAGCCACGGTGTAGTCTATACCAGCTAACATGTTCTGGTGATTCTTAAATGGTCTGAGCTCTTCTTCTGTAGCAAGAGTAGAATGGGAATATATGTTGGGGAACTCGTCCTTCAAATATTGCATACTACCGTTCCCATAAGCTTCCCCAGCTACCAAGTATATTCTGGTGCTGGACAGGTAACCCAGACCTTTGAGCAAAAGAGCAGTTTCCCTTGGGGTCAACGGGCAACCACCAAGCAACCTTTTCTCAGTCCCGTTGATTTCTTTCTCCTTCCAATGTTCAACTGCAAGTCGCATCTTATACAGCTCATCATCTTCCTCTGCTGTCAAATTATGACTACAGCCGGTAAATGACAGCATGTCCTTCTCATACCTATATCAAAGGAGAGAACATAATAAAAAATTATATTTGTACAAGAATCCAAACTATTTTACTTAATTTCCTTTTATTTTATTTTAGATAAACCCCCTTTTATAGGTAAAGTATATAATTGAGACGCTTCATTGCTCCTTGATGATTACAAACTAGAAGATAGATAGCAAATTAATCGCATCCTCCTGAGCATAAACTTCAATTGACTTTCACCAGTATAATAAAAGGGAGCAAATAAGAAAACTATTTTTTTTTTTAAGGAAGACAGCTACTTATAATAATAAAAATACTCCATCCGTCACAAAATGAGTGATTGATTGTCCTTATTTCTATTCTAAGAAAAATCATGAGCATACTCCTCGTGATTATGTGTTAAGGGATACTAACTAGCATATTATACAGATTCTGCCAACGATTCATGCATAACTAACTATCTAAAAGAAGAAAGTGGACACTAATTTCAGGACAAAAATTCAAGTGAAACATGACACTAATTTTGGGACACAAGGATCAAGGAGTAATAAATAAATATATAATTGGCCCTATGGACCGAGTTACTGTTGAAATTTTAATGGACTTTCACTAGCTGCTTTCCCCTGTTCCCATAACCCCTCTCCACCCCACCCAAAAAGTTTCAAACCCACAAAATCCACTAAAGAAGTGTGATGCTTGAACCATTGGGCTCTTGATCAGCAAAAGCTGACACACTTCAATCTAAAGGGAATAGTCAGTTTCAATATTTGTATGAGTATAATCAGAACTTGCCTCAAATGCAGAGCAAGATAGGGGCTTTTGTGCTGACGCATTCTAGAAACCAAACGGTTGCCAAGTTCTTCTATAGGAGCTGAATATTTTAATGCCCTATAATTTACACGGCATCTCAGCTTTTGTATGGAATTTAAGAGACCATTGTTGGCAAGCCGAGAATCAGTGTGAGTAAAATATATTACGTGATGCTGCTTCAAAAGTGGAAGGATCTCTTTTTGGTAATAACTAGCCTGCAAACAGTAAACAAAAGTGAAGTAAATAACTAGAATGAAGTTGAATGTTATCAGTATATGAGAGAGAATAATATGAGGTACAAATATTGGGTATGGCCAGATGATGATCTTCCAAGTAAAATGGTCTATAATCAATAAAATGAATAAATAACTATTCTCGTTGGTTAAAGAATTAAAATTATAGGTAGTTAGATGATGCAATATAAGGTCAAAAACAACCAAGCCTTTTCCCTAAACTAGATTGGGTTGGCTACAAGAGTCCTTCAACATAACTCTTCAATATCCTCCATTTGAATTCTCCTTCTCCATTGCATCCTATCTACTGCTACATTATAAATAAAGTCTTGCATTATCATGCATTTCCTTATTATATGTTTTCACGTTAACTTAAGTCTCCCCTAGCTTTTTTTGTTTTATCTTAATTGAACTCTCTCTCATCCTTCCTAATGGAGCATTAACCTATCCATACTGCACTTGTACAAACCACTTTAGGCAGATATCCCTCGTATGATTATCAATTGAAGCAACCCTAACTGTAGCTCATTTAATCATTCCTAATACTATCAAACAACCACCTATTTATTCTCACTTCCACTACTAATTCAACTGTATAGTTGTCCAATGGAGCATACCCTTAATTTTTAATGAATTCTTTTATCATAAAGAACCCTGAAGTACTCCTCCATTCAGCCTCCTGTAGTAGTTCCAGTTCTAGTCCTCTTCAATCTCACCATCCCTATGAATTATATATAGCTCTAAGGTATCCAACATAATCATTTTTGGTTCATTCCGTGCCCTCAAGGATAATTGAACTTTCACTGCCTATTATTTATGATAATTGTGCACTCCATTTATACCCCCTCCTTGATGCAAATGAGGTCCATCTCTCTCTCTCTCTCTCTCTCTCTCTCTCTCTCTCTCTCTCTCTCTTATATATACATATATAGTGTGTGTGGCATGTCATGCTGTAACTAATTATGGTCACAAAACAACACAACTTCCCAGGAACATGCCAACATAATGCACCTCTAACAACATAGACAAAATGATGCTTAAAGATGGAAAAATTTATTATACCATAGACCAAGATATTGGTGTTTTAACAAAAGGTTCAGTTCCAGCATAAGGGGGTGGTAATGCCTCAACAATGTGAACATCATCCTTCAGTGTTTCAATGAAGTGCTGCCAATCAAATAGATCTTTAAAGCCACTGTAAAAAATAATAAAAGATAAAAGATCAGTTGGCTCTAACTAGATAACTAACAACTTGAATGTATATGATATAGACTTTGGGCAAATTCACTGATGCATGAGTTGTTTCATCATGATACAAGAGATGTCAAGTTTGCACATGTCAGTACAAGATGAAGAACAAACCTATCATCAGCCCAATACGAGGTGTGATCAAGAGAAGGAAGGACCAGTGTTGCTTTCATAACCTTAGCTATAGCAACCATATCACAAATCTGTAATTCAGAATTAATTATATATCAGTTTACAATTTCTGTGTGACCTAGGAAACCTACTAAAAAATCAGAATAAATAATCAGACCCCAAATCTCATCTGGTTCAGGCCTCCATTAGCATTTATGAGAATGTAACCATTAGTCTTTGCATCTAGCTCTGCCAAGAGATGCAATAACAATAGTTCAGATATCATGAAAACATCAAATAAACTTTCTCACATACATGCACTAGACATATTTACATAAAGTTGTTTATTTAGAGAAATAAGGCTCATACTTTTGTGACTACTTGGCAGGTCAATGCACTGAGTGAAATTCTCACTTTCGGGTTTGGACCAGATAGTACCAGAGTACTGCAAAGAAGTAAATTGAAAATATGAGTAATAAGCACATTCTCCAAAATAAGATTAAACAACAAAACCCAGAAATCGTTCAGTTTTCAGATATTGGAAAGGATTAAGAAACTTGTAAATACTTAGATGAGATAGATTAAAATCTTGACCTCCCGCACCATTCTCTCTATCCCTATCTACACACACGCATAACATGAATAAGGTGGAACTGAGAATTTACTTTGAAGTTCTGGTTACTGAATATTCCAGATGACACTGCTCTTAGAGTGCGTTCAACCATGCTTCCTTCCTCCTTGTATCCGTAATCATGAGAGCTCCGATCCATAGTATTTAGACCAGTGGAGTGTGGTAATTCCTAAAAATAAAGGTAGAACGATTCAGGTAAGAAACAATTTTGGCAAAGCAATCAGTCAGATAATGCAATTCAACAGTGCAAGACAGCCCAACAACAACGAAAATCAAGCGAGAAATAGATAACATAGTATAATTAGTACCAAACAAGTGGTCTCATAAATCTGGGTTAACTCAAAAAATAGAAATTCTCTCTTGTACATTCCCAAGCTCACCAATATGCCTTAAATTCGCTACTTTCAAAAAACAAGCACAAAATCTTATTAGTTCCTGCCCACATTTATCTTTGTTGTAGAGGGTATACTTAAATCTAAAAAGTTAATCCTCTCATCTCATCTAATAAATCTTTTTTCATTTAAGATATTCAATCATATGAACTCAAGTTAACAATTCCAAATACAGTGATCTGTGAAAACAAACATAATCCAAATACATCAACTTCAGTTTAGGTATGCACAGGCCACAGAGAATTGCTTTAAAGTATGAACACAGTGATGACTGTGATGTAAGCAATGCAATACACAATAAAAAGATATAAGAACCAGACCAACCTGAATCGACCCAGCTCTTTCAATGGCAGATCCAAACCACCCATTAGCACAAATCTTAAAAACACCCATAAACAAGCACACCCCACAGAAGAGCAAGAACATCCAATGGCCGAGCTTCTTCTTCCCCCTGATCAGGCCGAAATCCATGGCCAGAGATCCAACAGGCTTCTTCAACAGAGCCTTCAACGCACCGACATGAACTCTATGGACCAAGTGAGCTTCTTCGATGACAGTCTCAGATCTGGGCGAGTTGATCGGGAAATCAATCTCGTGGTGGGTGGCGAAAACAGAATCGGCGGCGCCGTTACTGTTCTTGGTGTTGTTGGGTTGGCGCTTGAAGGAGTGAGTTCGGCGAGTCATGGGGCCCGAGAGGCGAGGGCTATTGACTCGCTGAGAAACTCCATCGTTGGAGCTGTGGTGGTGATACTGGTGACCCATCTTCTCTGATCGATAAATATTATTGCTTTTTTGTGGATTATGAGGACGACACAACACGCTGTGGGATCGCCATTAACGCGCCACACAGATACAGACCCTTTATAGCACCTCTCTCTCTCTCTCTCTCTCTCTCTCTCTCTCTCTGGCTCTGAATCACAGTACAAAATGTGAATATCTTGCGAATTTGCTCGTTCCCTTCCTCTTTCTCTGCACTGACCGACCCGACGACTCCAGAAATGTGGTAACAGCAAATAATTGCCACTTCACTGCTAAAAAAACTGTAAATTCTGATATTGAGTTTTCCAAATTTAATGCTTATCCTATCATTTCCTATTCAATATTTGATTCTCTTTCTCTGGATTATGACTTTTCCATCATAGGCAACGTGTTGACGATTCAAAGTAACTTTGAATTTATTTTTCTTCCAATTTTTGTTCTTTTCTTTTTATTCATGGACTTTTATATAACGGTGAATCTAATCTAATCTAATCTAATCTAATATAAGAGAAAAAAGTTTCTAAGCCAGTGATTTAGTGGCTGAGTCTCAGCCCATATAATATAGACCCTTAGATTTATTGATTTAA
>JAYMTH010002978.1:0-11599 GCA_036897465.1 Pelargonium australe | reverse complement strand
ATTTTTTTCCAACGAGACAAAAATGTCCACGTCAGCGCCACTTAACGACCAAATTGACGGGAGGTAACAGCAAACATCACATTGGGTATGAAATAATAGTACAAGTACCAAATTGGGTACAATATAGTAGTCTGGGTACTCAGTTGGGCACAATAAAAGTTTGGGTACTAAATTGAGTATTCGGCCAAAGTCTGGGCACAAAAAAAGGGTTATTCCTACATTATTTATTCATGTTGGAGATAACAAATGCAATATAGAACTAGAAGTTTGAAGATCAATCTATCTGGACAAGTTTGACAAAGTAGTTTATAACTAACTCGTGATCCATTCTGTTCGTAAACCAAATTATAAACGAAAGCTCGACAATATGAAATTAAGGCACAATGGCTAAAACATCTTACAAGATCAAGCTTAAGACATTGAAATTCTTATAATTATCCTAAATAAGCAAGCTGGAGGCAGTAGAATCCTCCTCTTCCACCTGAAGAACGCGAAAAACTAAAAATGAATGCATATGAATCTTAAGAATACCGCGTGAAAGTCGATGTCGATGTCGATCTCCCCTCGCCACCACCGGGTCTTCCATCTGATTTCGACAGGAAACTCGAAGGCTAATTTGGCTCCAATCGAATCACCATTTTTCAAACCACCTTCTTCTTCTCTGTAACCACCGTAGACCTCCAACTGTCTTACGCACACACCAATTGAAAAAAAGAGACTCACTGCAAATCTGCGTCATTTTCATAAATTTCACTAACATATCTGTTAACTCATTGTGGCGAGACATATTTTGATATTGAAAATGTTCAAGTTAGATTTATAGCACGTATCTTCCCACAAGCTGGACAAAAAAATCATGTGTTTCGTTTATTAGTTTACTTTAACTATGTTCACATAGTCTTCTTCATAATCTCTCCGTTCTAGTGAAATTAGAATTACTAGTTTTAGATGTGATATAGGTCAATCTCAGAGCTAAATATACATATTTCCAATGTTTTAAAAATTGACCCAGACGTCGATCAGGTCACCGGTTCGACCGGCCGGGCCGGTTGGGCTTACATCAACATTGTTATTTATGACATCATAAATGTATTTAAACAACAAATAATCATTAAAAATGCCAAAAAATACATAATAATTATGACAATTATGATACACCTAGAAATAGTCTATTACAAACACAAATCCTATTAATATGTAATTATCTAACCCAAAACTCAAAAATATTCTAAACTTATTAAACTAATTATAATATTATATCACCAACAAATATTCAAACTACTACTACTACTAAATAATAAATATGATATCACAAAGACACAAACATTGTCATACTCATGCTAATATAAGTAAGATCAAACTTGAATCCAAATACAAAAAGAATGAAAAGATTGCAAATAGGTTTCGGTTTCCCACTTTCCCTTTTCCTCCGATTTTCAAAACATTGTGGATCAGAAGTTTGCTTATGCAATTCTGCGTTAGTGCTTGTCAATGGAGCGCCGTCCTCAGACTTCCCTACCAGTCGCGGGGTCAAGCAAGGATGCTCCTTGATCCTTTTATGCGAAGCCCTCCATCATCTCATTCTTCCCGCCACCTCGCTCGGCTTATTTCCATTCATGTGTTGTCTCCCACTTACAATTCGCAAATGATGCGGTCATGTTTACGGAAGCCGAAATCATCTACTGTTTACATTGTTTTGAAGCAGTATATGGTCTGTAGATCAACTTTAACAAGTCTCTCCTCTTTTACACCAGACGTTGCTGCAAGGGCTGCTACACAGCTTGGCTGCCAAATTGGATTTTTTGGAACGAGATACTTGGGTATTCCAGTAGGAGTCAACCCTCATAGAAACAGCACCTGGACCCCAAATGTGGAGAAATTCGGATCGAAACTAACCCGTTGGGGAGGTAAGCACCTGTCACTTGAAGGCCGTATTGTTCTTGTGAAAGTTGCTCTATCCAGCCTCCCCCTGTATTTCATGTTGGTATCGTTCTTAAACTGGTTTCTGTGGGGAGGGTCATCCGCTAAAATATATCATATACAAGGGCATGAAAATTACACAAGAATATGCTGTAGTTCTTTTACTTACTTCATTATCTATTCTTTCAATACTTTAATTTGAAAAACCTGAACCTTACATATAAAAATTATAGCTGAAAAGAATTGTGTGCACACTAGCCGATGCCTTCTAACTACTTTTGTCAAACTCGAAGTGAGATTGTGAAGGTGGAGGTCTGCAGCGAGGAGTTTCACAAGGTGGCGGAGGCACGCCGAACACCCAATCAAGAACATTCAAGTACTTTGATCGGAACACGTCCCTCTCCTCCGCGTAGCAATGCATTATTATGGCAGTTGATATGCTGAACACTATCACATCTGCTCTTTTCAATTTCTTTGAACGCGGCAAATAACCAGCATCAGCGATGCATGTAAAGAAGCTCTCAATAGCCCGAGCAAGGCAGTACAGCGATATCTCTATCCGCCTGCTTTTCTTCTCAATAGCCAATGCCAATCCAGCTGGGAACTGCCAGAGAGTGCACAAACTGTTATTTTTGGGACAAAAACCTTAGTCACAAGAACAATAAGGTACAAAAATTCCTTGTACCGTGCCAATTGCCAATATTGGAATGTTGCATTTCTTGAAGATTCTGAAGAGCAAGCATGTCCACATCCTGAGAGACAATACAAGTTACCTTTGAAACAAAAGAGACACCATTCTCAACAAAATCTGAACCAACACAAAATGTGCAGGACCCTCAACTTCACATTTACCATAATCCAAAATGGTCATAAACTAGTCTTCGCATTTCCTATGACATTCAGTTAATCTATTTTCTTTGATTATAGACAGAGGAAAAACAAATTATGACGTTAAATGATAAATGAGGATGTAGTATCATGATTATGTATCTAACAGGCTATTAACAAAACTACTTAGCAGCAATAATTGAATTGTGCTGATAACTTTGTCTACTCCAAATTATAAGAAAGTTCCACTCTGGCATTTTATGGTATATGTTAATATGCCAACACAACAGATTATCTTTGTGGGAGCCAACCCAAGCAACCTTCTCCCTTCTCTTCTGTTTTGCATGACTATTTCAGTATGTCACATTGTAACTAAATAACTCACTCATGGGAGGGAAATGATTTCAACCCAAGCAACGGTCAGACATAAGAAAATAGAAGCGTTGCTGGTATGATTCCCTGGGCATACAGGGATGTCAAAATTATATATATTGCAGGAGAAACTTTCAGCTTCAGTAATAAACTGACAATATACCAACCACAAATACACTGAAGAACACTAAGATAAATAAATAATTGAGCAATAAACAAAGAAGGATATGAAATTACTCAGTCCAAAGCATACTACAAGACTATGGACAACAATACGCTAACAATTTAGAAAGCTTTTATAAATGAAATGTTTTAGCAGTAACCTTCAGGAAAGCAACTATATTATGAGATCATATAGAAAGAGATACTAACCAGGCGGATGTGCAATATACAGAGAGAAATAAACTTGATCTTGCAGTACCAAGAAGACCTTTCCTTAGTATTTGAATAGGCCTGCATAGGTCAAACAGCCATATATTGCAATATTGATAATATGAAACATTGGTGACATGACCAAGAAACATAAATTTGCTACTAATAATTCACGGAAAAAAAAAATAAAGAAATCTTATACTCCCTCCGGCCCAAAATAATTGTTCACCTTTCCATTTTTAGAGAGATTATGGACTAGTTGGTTAGAGTTGGTTTATTTCTCATTATGCTTCATTATACTCTTGTTATAACAAAATCAAGGTATCTATCTTATTTTAGGATATTGTCACAGTCCATAAACCTTGACAGCCCTTTGAAACAAGCCAAACACCTCTGGGTAATCTGAAAAGAGTTGGATGCAGTCCCACTTTGTTCTGAGGAAGTCCTAATTGAAAAACTTCATCTTCTCAATGCTGAATTCCACTAATCTCACTGTAGCATAATTTTCTTAAAGGTGCTTTGCTCCATCTAACTCTCTAGTAGTCCAGATCTTGCTTCACCCATCACTGCCCAGTATGCTCATACTCATGGAACACTAGAGGCAGTAATGTTCCTTCCAAAAAAGAAATGTCTCAGCTCTCCTATTTCCAAGCATAAACATGATAAGCCAAGAGAGCAACTCATGCCAGGCACCGTGCACCTAAATTTTCTGCCCTCAGACCTCTCCAACCCATAATTCAACTATTCTTCGCCACAACATGCAGAAATCTTGTGCCAACTGTTAGGCTCTAGGCCTACCTCCTCAAGGCCAAGTGTCTCTTGGCCAAATTCAAACAAATGGATATAACCAGGGACAGTACAACCCACTAGCTACTCCCTTGCTTAAAGAGTCTCGAAGGTGCTCAAAAAATATATTTCTAATCTGGATCATTAATTGGCTCAACCATTCTCAGGCAGGCATCCTCTCATCCCAACTTCAACTGGTACATGAGGGATGCTGCTTCATCATCAATTATTCAACATTGCACTGTATTTTATCTTTTCAGTGTTGCACCACTGCTTTCTTTCTTGTTCTTATTTCCTTTATCTTGGTCTATGTACTTTTGTCTTTTCCTTCTTGGAAAAGTTTCATCAATCCAAGTCCCTTTGCTGATAAATTTTTTTAGGGATATTTGGCTAATTCACGTATAACTAACCTCCTAAAGAGAAAGTGGACAATTATTCAGGAACAGAGGGAGTACAGACAAGATGGAAAATATGCACCAAATTATGGCCAGAAACAAAAGGGTAGAAAAAATCTCAGTCAGATATATAACCCAACTCAAATTTGAGGTCCTCAGCCTCATAGCAAAACATAACAGTAATAAACAGATGTAGTAAGTAATGAGGTTCAACTTCCAATGGTTGACCCAACTAGCAAGATAGCAGGCGTAAGATGTTTATAAAGAGCATGCTAAAACTCTATTGCATACTTATTCAGTCATCCAGTTTACTACATATTAACTACCAAAGTGTGCTCATACGAGGACATTGAATTGCATAATCCAAAATCCAACAACATAACTTGAACTAGCATCTATTAACACATCAAACTATTCTCACATGAAACAAAGCTCTCAATACCAACCACACTTCATCTAACTAAAGTTATTACCGGCAGGAAGAGCATGTTTGTTTCATGTTTTCATTGCTCAATACATTGAATAATGTTAAAATTTAGGAAATATAGAGAAACCTGTTACCTTTTCAAAAGACCTTGACGATGAACTATAAGGGCAGGAATTAAGTAAACTGGAAGATATACTGGCACAGCTCTTTTATAGGATTGAACAATAAAAGAAGCAACGTGAGCACTGCAAGATTGATTTCCATGTACAATCTGCATAAAGTTTCAAAAAAACTTTTATAAAATATCACACAATCTCTATGGCTGTTAGTTTCGTAGCCTAAACTGAATATAACATTTCAAGCAGAAATGGAATAGCAAATGGTTAGCAGAAAAGCACCAAAAGTACTTTCACATAGTAGGGAAATAAAAAGTGCAAAGATACAGATCTGATAAAGTAGAAATGCAATTATTAACAAACACCAACAGAAGACTAACATGAAATGCCCCCATGATCAACACTTTTTGCTGAATAATATTTCTTACTCGCAAAATAATTAAACACGCCGTATTTTACGATCCCAACAAGAATCATATGAAGAGGCATGCAAAGACCCCCAAATTGTTTTTCTTCATCCCTAACAAATATTTCCACATTAAAGAAGTTCTAAATGTTTGACCAATATTGGGAGTTCAGTTTCAGGGCATTCCCTAGCTATGCTCATATATTCCCTTAGAAGTGGCCCTAGATAATTCACAAGTTAGATAAAGTGCACTTGTTCAGATAAGAATTTCGAAAGAAGGAAAGCCAAAAAGAAAGACATGTCCATCGTGGATTGAATTGAAGATGCACTGATAACTGTAAAGTATATGAGTTGGAACAAACAAAAAACACAGTAAGATGATAGATCAATACAACCCATATAGTGGGTGATGTGCCTGTTTTGACTAGGTCAACGCAAACACACTAGGGATGTATGTCTTCTTGTCCATGTAAGCAAATGTGTCTAGCCTAAGTGTCCAAGTCTTTGTCAAATTTCTCTAAGTATCAAATTGTCTCAAGTCTCAATTTCTTCTCCTTCTAAGCAAGGGTGTCAAGACTTCGCGGTCATGTGTCTTGCGTGAAGACAACACACCAAAGAACAATCAACAAAGTACCCGGGGTGTTATTTCCGGGACGACGCCTCTGACGTGAGAGTAAGTTCTTGTAGGAAACAAGAGGACTCTAGAGAGCTTTTCTAGAGAGAGAAAACTAGAGAGATAAACAAATGTGAGAAATGAATTTGGGGATCCTCTTTCTTACCAAGAGGAGTGTATTTATAGGCTCTTACCAACCAATGTCACATGTCAGCGTATGATTGGTTGTTGGTAAGTGCGAGGCCCATCTAGGCCCATTAAGCCCACTTTGGCCTATTAAGCCCATTTTGTGATGTTGAGCTTCTTGCTCTCTGGACGCGTTGCCCAGGCATGTCGTGGAGGTTAGTGTGTCCCATACGCTTCTCAATGATGAGATGACTCGCTGAATCCTTTGTGAGCCTCTGCATCGCGAGACAACATCATGGGAGTTCGGGAGTATTGATGTCATGGTGACTTTTTGGCGCACCTTGAAGGTGTCTTGTTGAGGTTTTGGCCTTGTGAGAACCCTGTGGAAGGGTGTTTGTTCGTCATGGGTCGTCCGGGGTTGAGGATCAACTGGTGGACTCCATAAGGCATGGAACATGCCTATCAAGGC
Organism: Pelargonium australe; assembly: GCA_036897465.1. Taxonomy (NCBI): domain Eukaryota; kingdom Viridiplantae; phylum Streptophyta; class Magnoliopsida; order Geraniales; family Geraniaceae; genus Pelargonium; species Pelargonium australe. The sequence continues at coordinate 4,769 of JAYMTH010002978.1, read as the reverse complement.
TGAAGCGTGTCGTGTTGCGGCATGTGTGTCCCGTGCCACGGCATGGGCGTGTCTTCCGCGGGAGAACACTCGTCTCGCGGGGAGTAGGCGTCTCAAAAGGAGCTTGTCTCCTATATTGGGATCACAATGGGTGACCTTGTGATGCTTGGAGTAGTTATCATAGTCTAAGAGCCTCTTTCCTCATGGGTTGCTCTTGGGGTCTCGCGTGTCGTCAAGAAAGGTCACGCTCTATGGGAGAGGCTTGTGCTCCGCTGGGAGACTTGAGTTCCATAGGGAGGCTTGTGCTCTGCGGGGATCAATATGTAACACTTAGTGTATTTTCATAGTCTTGGGAGTCACTCTACCCATGGGAAGCTCTTTGGTGCCTTCGCTTTGCTTGGGGAAGGTTGTGCTCTGCGATGAGGTCATGCTTCGTGGGGAGGTCACACTCTATAGGAGGCTAGGTTTCGCGTTGGGGAGAGAGGAGAGCTTTCATGGTCCCCAAGTATGGAGAAACACTTAGCACAATTGTGAGAGCTTCTTGTCCATGTTTGATCCGTTTATGCAAGGGACACATGTCACGAAGTGGGACAGAGGCTTGTCTAGTCCTGGAGGGAGGGGACAAGGGTAACTTGTCACGGAGTGGGACAAAGGCTTGACGGTCTTGGATGGGAAATGCACGGATGTCGCGACATTGTGTGCAGTTCCAGCAGCATGGGCCCGGACAAGCATCGTTGCCACGGCAATGTGTGTAGATGTCGCGACATCTTTTCGTGTTCTTAGGCCTTTGGAAGTTCCTGCTTGCTTTGGTTCGCTTTTGAGATGTTCTGAGATTTTGTATGAGTGATCTTATGGCCTTGAGGCCTTCCGGGTCATGGGTCAAGCGTGACTGTATTGAACTGAACCGGGACGCTTACGTGGCGTTGAGGTGGCCACGTGTCACCATATCATTTGCTCTGAGACTTATGATTTTTCGGGTAGCATCTGTGGGAACACAGCCAAAGAAAAAGTTTCTTCATTACAACAAATATCCATCTCTTCAAAATGTAAAGTGTTTCTATAATGATATCCAGTGTTCCTTGACAATTTAACTTTGTTCCTGATCTAACAAATAATAAGAGGAGACTATGAGAGATTGTACCATGAACACCACATTGTTTTCCGTATCAACCTACTACCTGCCTGTAAAAAGAATTTCCTTAATATTTTCAAGGTAAATTCAGTTCACTAATGCTTCTGAAAAAGTGCTGTAGAATACTACAAATCAACAGTCAACACTAATACACTTACTGCTATTTCTACTAGAGGACATGACCTAAATTAAATTGAAGCATTTTATAGTGAGTATTGGAACAAATTGTGATGGCATACAATAGTTATCTACTGAAAAAACAGCATCATGAGCTTGGGAAAAAAAAAGATGATTAATATTAATTTTCAAAGGTTTATTAGTATCAAGCAATAAGTTGTGCATCCTTCAATACACACAGTAAGGAAATTTAAAGAAAACATATGCAAAGCTTGCCAACTATTAGAATTGCTGGAACAAGATTTCAACAATTAAAACCATACCGTGCATGGGGTTTTCATTCCTGGATCTAATTTAATGTTAACTCCCATGGTCTTGTAATATTTCTCTATTGCCCCCAAATTGGTGAGAGCCTTGCCACAAGCAATGTCTTTCACACCTTGTAGGATCCTGACATCCTTCCCACCATGCTTATTGAGAAATGACTTATATGATGGAGGTAAACTGTCTTGCTTCAATATGTAAGCACACCTGGAAGGTGCATAATCTAGTTAAGAAATATTACAGTAAGAGAATACTCAATAAAATTTAATAAATTACTTGTCTCTCTTTTGGACATAGTTAAAGTTTGGAAAAACTTAATGCCTTTATGCAAAATATCTGAAGAAAAAGCCAAAGCATGGTATACAATAAAACAAATGGTCTAGTGGTCAGAACTCATTGTGATATATAAAATAGTTTTTACTGTTATGAGTTCATCCATCTGAAATGGAACAGTGAACCATTAAAGGAACTTAGCAAGGAGACAATGCAGCCCAGAGACATTATGCATTCCGAAATCTATGGCATAACCTCCTCCAGAATAATGATTGTATTTTGTTCTTCAAATCTTGTAGAACCACTGGTCTTGCTACATAAATGCATGGAACAAATTTGTTCAAGACTACCAAACAAACAAAAGGCTTTTCTGGCTCTGGCATGTTCTGAATGAATCTTGTATAAGAATAATCATCAAGACCTGAGGTAAGCACTAACTACTTTTGCACTTAGACCCACTCGCACTCTAACTTAAGACCTAGTGATTGCAATTTGCAAATGCAAACCTTTCAGAACCATTTGCACGAAGTAAGAGACTCCATGATGGGCCCAAAAATGTACAAGTTTGTGTACTATGGCATCTCCTAGGCAAGCAACAGATGAAGCTATTCTTTCAAGCTCTAAGAAATTAGCAGCTCAAGGGGATTCTTTTTTCCCCTCAAGATCAAGAAAGCAATAAACACTTAATGACTTAAACCATATATATATATATATAGTTGAAAGACAAAAGAGAACCATAATTGTATAAGACTTATAAAACAGTCATAGAATTGTATAATCTGTTTTTTCCGCAGCCATAATTGTAAAACAACCTTAACTTTGTGAAGCATCTAGGATCAAGTGTACTCAGAAATTATCACCTTTTTATTGCAAGTGTACTCAGAAAGCAAACATTAAGTATATTCATGAATATTCTTTTGGAAATTTTGGGGGCCAAATTTCTTATGGAGGTGGGCCTTTTCAAGCCTATTCAAGAAGTTTTGGAAACCAAACATATTTTTCAATAAGGTTTTATTGTACATGATAAGAAAGCCTAAACTTGAGGTTAAATCTTGATAATATAAACTTTATATTGCAAATTAGCCATCCATTGAATAAAAGTTTGAAACAATTTCTTCTATCCTACCATCCTTGTGGTTTGGAATAATTTTAACTTGAGGGTTCAGAGATAGTATTCTTTAACCCTGATTTTGACAATGGATGCAGCATATATTAAGGATTAAAAAAGTAGTTGGGTTGACCGATGCCACATCATATAATATTTAAGATTTGCAACACAAAACAAATTGAACAATATTTTTTATATCTGCATGTCATTAATCTTTAGCTCCAGCTATTGGAAAGTGGGGAATTTGTTGGAGAGCAGAATTACACTCAGTTTTGAAGAGCAGACCCACCCAGTAAAATAGATTAATTATTTCACCAAGCTTTCACTAATTAAGATTAGATAATTTGGTGGCTAGTTTAGCATACTAAGATGTTATTTAGCATATTTTGATGTTACATTCACTATTATTATAAGAGGATTAAGACCCAGGAAACTAAACATGATTTATGTTGTGTACTCAAAAATTGTGAATTCAAGCATTTAAACTAACTTATTTTGGCAGGAAATGAAACATACAAAATTTGTGAGGATGAAAGACACATGAGGAATATGTCACCATGCTTCCAAGTGAGAGGCTTGCAGAGTCTGCCAAAACGTTTACTCTTTATCCCACATCGTGAAGCTAACACAGCAGCTCGCATAAGAATATATATGGCCAAGCTGGTATGCTGAGTATCTAGCCCTGTTAAGAGCATGGACGGCCCAGCAATTGCTCCTGCCAACAGAGCCCTCCATTTTGCAGTCCTAAATTTTATATATAACAGAATTCAATCAAATTATCAATCCATAAAACTTAACTTCTACTTCTCTAACAACAAATTTATAATTCACAAAAGGGAACAACAAAAGTTAAAAGAGATCATGCCTACGGTGTCCTCCCACGGCAGCTATGATCTCGTCCACAGAGGCAAACGTGCCAGCAAATGTTCCAAGAAAGAGACCGTATCTCAGTGTCTCCTTCAAGGCCATGGAAATAGCTTCCCCATTCGAAAGCACCTCAACTTTCCTAAACCAGACACAGTACACAGAAATATACTATCAAGTTCTAACTCCGAATTCTCTCAGATCCTATACAAAATTCAAAACAAAACAAACAAACAAAAACTAAATAGAACAAATTAGTTTACCTATTCGGTAATCTTCTGCTTCTCAACCTAACGAGGATGGAAAAGAGCGCGAGGCCACCTTTGAGGCCGGCTCCAATAGAGAACCCTTTAGCAGAGGCAACAAGAACCCTCCACAGTTTCTCCGAGTCCTTGAGCGGTATCGAATCGACGCCGAACGAGGACGAAGAACACGGAGCACTTAATTTCCTGCAATGCGTACAGAAGCGGAAATGGTCCGACGATCCATCGAGAACCTCGGGAACATCGCCGTCTGAGCAGCAGCAGCCATCGGCGGCGGGCGGCGACATGGCGGCGAATCAGGGGTCCGAAGAGCAGAATGCTAACGAAGAGAATTGAAGTATCGATTGGGGATGAAGATGTATGGTGGGAAGAATTTGAAAGCGAGAGTGATGGAATCGGAGATGAAGAACCAGAAAGCCTTGCGAATTACCAAAGAGGAAGATACACGTGTCGAAATTGATGACGTGTCCTCCATCTCATTCTCAAACTTCTGCTCAACTCATTTTGTCCCGTCAAAATAAATATTTCCGCAGTCACTATTTTAATGTACTATGTATCACTTGAAATAAGTGTATATTCCTTGAAGATTCATGCATCTTTCGTACAACTTGTTATCTTTCTTCGTAACCTGTAGAAACAAGTACAAGAACAAGAGTTTAAACCAAATTATTAGTGGTTTAGGATCGGTCATTATAAATATATATATATA